>VCJL01000593.1:347-10445 GCA_024139405.1 Backusella mclennaniae | reverse complement strand
TGTGTGTGTGTGTGTGTGTGTGTGTGTGTGTGTGTGTGTGTGTGTGTGTGTGTGTGTGTGTATAAGTACTACTGAAAATGTTTACTCTTGACTTGGCCATCTGTTTCATGGATTCCATTCCACAATGTCTTACGACATTACTGTTTATATGAACTCAGTAGAAATCGAGAGATATTTATTTCTTGATCTCGATTATAGACTCAACCTGGCTTGTATTATTTGCAGCCAAGTAATATCGACCTGTGGATGGTGTTGAGGGGATGTTATGGATTGATCTTGTGGAAGCAAATATATATAAAGAAAGTCCTTAGTAGTAACTTATTAATTACAAAGCTTCGTTGTTTCTAATTGCCTCGGATGGATAGGTAGAGTGAGGTTATTAATATGATCGAGTCATTATTATAGATGATTTACTAAAGACATAGTGGTTTCTGCTTCTTAATCGATATTTCTAATTCAACTTTACCAAAAATATAAAAAAATATAAATAAAGTAACTCTCTTTTTATTATCTTCAAAGTTAATATCGCAAATAAATGATTTTTTTTAACATAAACATCTTGGGCTTGCGTTAGAGCTTTTTATGGTTGATTGAATGCAGATTATGCAAAGACAAGTGGAAAAATAGCTTCCATGTCAATGAATTAAATATATTGTGTCTTTTCTTTTATAGATTAACGGATAAAAAAAGAAGGTAGATTTAAACACGTCAATGCTTTCCATACCAGTACCTTTTCACCTTTCTTTTGAGTAACATGTTTTTTTCTGGTATGGTGCACGACACCTTAAATCGCAAATTTCTGAGAAAATATATGCTTAGACTCATGCTAATATTAAAACTACTATATTATATAATGGCATTTAGAATACAGCTTCCACTTTAAGAGAATAAGGCTTATTTAAAAAGGAAGTAGGAAGCATATTATTTATTGATTGTAATTGTTGAATTGGACCTGTCAACACTGCTACCAATGACTTAGTACGGTATACTCTTCATGTGCATGGCTTCAGAATACTGCAATTTGATTGGCTATGTTTTAAATATATTAACAAACCGATGCTAATAGAGCCACTCTATTGGGTGAAAGGGGAGTATAACAATTTTATGAGCCCCCAGCCAAAAACCCCGACCTTTGAAACCATTTTTCTCGAAACTTTTGCAGTAAAAAAAAAAGTGTTCCGATACAGACGTTCTAAATGCCAAAATAAACGTTTGTATCGGAACAGATTTGACATTACATTTGAGTTTTGGTAAGAAAACATCGTATTTATTTTTCTCCAGCTTAGCGGAGCCAAAAATTTGCGATTTAAGGTGTCGTGCACCATATCTAGCAATCATTGGGTGTCTTGTTGCAGTAACAAACACAAGGTTCTGTATAAGCATGCCAAGTTCCAGATTAAAGTGCAGAGTGTTTCTCCCAGACTCTCTTGGTAGTGTTCGAAAATCCAGATTGAAATTGTAATCAAGTTCCTCAGGGCGTCAGCAAAATAAAAACGTCTTGAATACAAAGGTCCAATAAAAAAAAAAATTAACAGTGCCTCAACAAAGTAACATCCTCTTTGTCATTTTTCTTTGTTTTAGGGCAGCGATGCGCAAACAAAATCGATTATTAAAAACTGAACCTGTAAGCTATCATTTAAGCGCAAATGATATATTTATTTATCACTTTATATTTAAGGATACCTAAAAAAATCACTTGGCAAAGATGAAAGGGAAGGTGTTCTGTCTTCACTTGGATCAAAAAAACTCTAATGCGATATCCGCCCTCTCTCTCATAATCCTTTTAATTTTAAAATTAAATAATAAATAAAAAACCATCAAGCTTGAGCCTGACAGATTATCCGATAACAATGATTCAACAAAAGGCGGCAAGATCAATCATGTCTTCACCACTCTCCAAAGAGCCTCTTTTGGTCAAGTCCCAATCCAGCTTGAATGCCATGTTGTGGAAAGTTTAGCTCACCCTCTTATGGCTCTTCTGGCTCTCCTGGATGAATATACAATAACAACAAAATAAATGCTAAATACAATTTAAGGAAATGTTGTTTAATTTTAAAAACAACATGAAAAGCTTGCCACCATCTGCAACTTTCCATCTCTAAATATCATTGACGAGTTAAGCGTCGTCCAAGTATTCCTAGCTTAGAGAAGGAATATGCTCATTACCATTCCGCTGTCTTATTATTTTTAATAATTTATTATTTATTTTATAACTTTTTGTTCATTATATATAAATACTTTTTGGAATCTATTTTTTGAATTAGTAAAAAAAAAAAAAATTATTAAGAAATAAATAAAATAAAATAAAAGTATATTTCTATTTTATAAAATAACATTTTATAAAAATTACCTATATTCATTTATATAAAATGAAAATATTTATAGAAAATATTAAATTATAACTTATCTTTTATATACAATTTATTTATATATTTTATCAATACTGATTATTCATCCTGGTTCCCCTGGTTTATTTGGTCCTACTGGTCCTACTGGTCTTCAAACGGATTCTAACAATCCATTGGTCTGCTGCATTACTGAGACTTTGAAGTTGCCTGGCCATCATCTTGCTTATATTCCTATCAAAGGTCCAGCTAATTCGGAATGCATGGTCTCGACTCCTTCTCATGTGGTTGCCAAGAAACTCGTCTCTGTCGCCGCTGGCATGGTACATTTTGATAACGATGGGCTCGCCACCGTCAAAATTGCAAACTTAAATCTAAACCCTTACATTTTAAATAAAAATGAAGTTATTGCATGTGCCCAATTTTTATCGCCTTCTTTTTCATATGTACCCCTCTCGGCTACTCAGTCTCCTTCCTCTATTTCTAATATTAACTCTGCCACTAAACATGAGCTTTCTCTTGACTTCACTCCTGTACTTGGCGACTGCCTTGATGCTAACCAACAGAAATCTATGGCTTCATTACTTGTATATCTTTATTGTCTCAAAAAAAAAGATCAAGATAAAAAAGACTGAAGCGGCCTCTAACGACAGAATCACCTGAAGTATTTATAAGAACAAGAATCAATCCGTTGCAGGGGTTTGGCATAGATATACCCAACATCTGCAATGGTGTGATATGATGTGATTAAAGTTTGAAAGTAGATGGATTTTCTATTTTCTTAGGTAAACTATTCTTTTAGATTGATGCGGTTTTACTGAAGCATTTTTATGCAGTGTCAGTGTTTAGGTTATTTAGTTATAATCTGTTATTGAATGATAACTAAATGAGATGTTATGTTTCTATTAATATTATTCTTATAGAATCCTTATCAATAAATACAACGTTTACTATTGGCATTTATCTTGGGCGACAATGAGAACAGGCTTATATTAATAAGCTAGATCACATGTAGTCTATACTTATTACCGAAATCTTATAATCCAAGTTATTTAAGAGAGCGGGTGTTAAGTTATATCACCCTTAATGTCCACTCCATAACTCTATTATTGGATCTTTTAATAGTTATCCAATAATATCACAACATGATCATCCATGATATTTTTTTATAGCAAGCTGTTCTAGAAATACCTAATCAAGGTAGCTAATCTTGATTAGGAATTGATTCTAAAAAATAGACTATGTTTGTCATATCGTTTTTATACACGTCAAACCTACTTGTGTAGATGGTGCTAAATTACTGCTTGTTGCCTCGATAGTCTAGATCTTATTATTTAAATCGTATATCTTATTTTTATGTTAAGTTTGATCCATCTTATTCTTATCCTTATATTCTTATATATATATTATTTTTTATAACCTTGTATACGACACCTTCAACTTTATTTGTTCAGCGAAGGGAACCCCAACTTTGATGGTCTATCACGCCATGGGTTGATTTGAAAAAAGGGTGTGTTTTGCATAAAAATATTTTTCAAGCCTTCAACTTTGTTTGGCCAGTCGAACACAAGATGGAATCACTTGAAGAAGGGATGTGTTTTACATAAAACTATTTTTCTTGTTCCCCTTTTTTAACCGATGCAAAGTAAGTAAATAATTAGTTTTTTTTTGAGTTTATGACATCAAGAGTGTTTTACCACCCCTGAGCTACTGGAGAATCGCGATGCACAGTTCGAAAGGTAGTAAGATATCAAGGAGCACACTACATCCAAATACAAGCGAGTGAGTGATCTACAAGTTAAAAAAAGACATTTATCGAGGTCAGACTGTAACTAGACTCATTTTTTATTGCTATTTTAAATACAGGTTATAAACAGATGTGCCAAAATAAACAAATAAATAAACCATTTTTTTTTTGCAATTTTTTTTTCTCCATCATTTTCTCTAATAATCAGAACAACAACAGAAGAATGGATGGATTCAGGTGTAAACTCCAAAGTGGATTTTGGTATTTTTAATGATTGATTTTATTGAGATAACCCAACCATTCATGGGACGATGTTGTACCATTGATGTATGAATTTCTATCTTCATAAAAACCACAAATGAATCACAGTTGTGAACCAAAATAACTCGGGTCACATTTTAAGCTTGGTTCACAAGGAAAAAAAGTTGATACAAAATGTATACGCAAATTTTTGTTTTTTTAGCGCTTAAATAAAAATAAATGGGTTGATACATTCTGTATCATTAAATATTATTCACAACTGATTCACTTTAGCAGGAAGGTTCGGTGTGTCGGAGTGCAAATCTGTAAAGCTACCAATACTGCATTTTATGCCACCTTTTGAGCTTCCTTTTCGTTAACTTGTGCACTCAACATCACCTAATCATCAAAGTATTACAGGAACTTTTTTTGGAGATTGAAACTGGAGATGCTCCAAATTTCAAGTATTATTATATTTTTAACAAGAATCATATAAACAAGTTTAGGAAATCGATTTAAGAACATAATTATAGTATTATAGCATTATAGTTTACTTTAGAAAGTGGTTTGTATTACGAGTATATATGTATAATCTTCTTTTATTTATATTTATATCAATATATTTGCTTAATTTTAATTTTAATAATAGTTATAAATGCTGCTTCTATTGTTGTTGCTGTTGTTGCTCCTTTCGTTGCTTGTTTTCATTATTAATTTTCTTTTGTAGCGAGTCTAAAGATTGATTTGTTAATGATGTGAGAGTACTCTAATTATTTGTTTTGACTGATTTAATGCTAGTGTGAGAAAGAGATATTATTGGCAAATAATTTCTCTCTTCTATAAAAAACACTGCCCAAGCATACCACATAAAAAAAAACGTGATTGACCGAATTTGACCCAGAATCTAATCGCTTCGAGTCACGTAGCGTTATGATACTTTATAAATAAACAATACACGTATTTGTGTTTGATTTTGAAGAAGCTATGAAATCAATCATTCAAGGCACATTAAACTCATGCAGCGTGGTTAGCAGACACTTTGTGATAGCCTGCAAATCCCAAATATCTTTTACATTTACGCATCTGCATTTCCATTTTCGTATAAAGTAAATTGTTTTGTCGATATGACTCTTTTTCTTTTAAAAATGACCTCTCAATAGTATCTCCTTCTACAATAACCTAAATTTGAATGAGTACTTTACAAGAAATACATTGAACAATCACTGTCACTTGTAAATTTGATTGATATATTGTACACATTTTTCTTTTATGTGGATCTATCTTTTACAGTGGAAAGTAGACTTTGTTCTTTTTCGTATGTCAATCTACTCTCTCGAAAACTCATTTTTCATTGGCTGATCCACCCCATTCCACTTGGCTAGCCTTATATTCCTTCCAAGGCCTTTTATTAATCAAAATCCTTTCCATTTCAAACAAATTGGTTTGATACCTTTTACGAAACCATTTTTCAGTATTTATTTATTTATTTATTTGCAAACTGGATTGTCACTTTCAGCAGTAGCTCTATTTTTGTTCCATTTGGATCATCCAATAATTTAAAAAGAAACTCAGAAAGGAAAACGTCACAAAAAAAAAACGAAAAGCAAAACAATTGGGCGGATTCTCATTTCTTTTTCCTGCTATAACGCGAAATAACCAAACGAAGCGAGAGAGCGAGATGCAAAACGCAGCAACAATAGCAACACCCTCGATTGAAAAGGATGAATCTTCCTTGCGCTCTTCTCAATATGGTACGTCTTGTTTCTTTCTAGTTTATATTTCCCCTCTCTTTCTAAATCCATTTTGCTTATTTGTAGATGCGATTGCCAATATGCTTCATCTGAACTCCCCTGACCACAACACCAATCCTGAGCAGTCAGAAAATATTGTTTGGAAGGTGCTCATCTTTGACAAGTTTGGTCAGGATGTCATCTCTTCCATTATGCGTGTTAACGATCTTCGTGAAAACGGTGTCACAGTTCACATGTAAAAATAATAACAATAATAGTATTATCAGCTTTTTATTTACTGGAAAATGACACATATATTAGGCTTTTATCTCAAGACAGAGCTGCTTTAGCTGATGTACCTGCAGTTTATTTTGTTGAACCCACGTCAGAAAATATCAAGAAAATATGCGAGGTAACTGGGGTTAAATCTTGTTGATTTCACAAGTTGCTTATCGTTTTTGCCTTGTTTAGGATTTGAACCGTAATTTGTATGATTCGTATTATGTCAATTTTTGTTCAACTATACCGAGACCTATTCTAGAGGAATTTGCTACAAATACCATTACAGACAATACTTCTGATATGGTCAACCAGGTAAGGAGGTTTAATAAAGTTGGTCATCTCTTACTCGATTGATAATCTAATATATTTATAGGTCTTTGATCAATATCTTAATTTTATATGCACCAATCCTAATGTATTCTCACTTAATCAACCTCAAGCCTTTATTAATCTCAACAATCCAACTGCACCCGAGAGTCTGATTGATGAGACGATTGATAAGACAGTGAATGGACTATTTTCAGTCATTGTAACAATGGGTAAAGTAGTATAAACATATAAATAAATAGATGTATAACTCAACACTGCCTCTTATTCATTTAGGTGTTATTCCCATTATACGCTGTCCTCGTGGAAATGCAGCAGAGATGATTGCCAACAAACTGGATAGTAAATTACGAGATCATGTCATGAACAGTCGTACAAATCTCTTTTCGGAAAGCAACTCTTCCAATCTGCAGAGACCCGTTTTGATATTACTAGACAGAAGCATGGATCTCACCCCAATGCTGAGTCATTCATGGACATATGAAGCCCTGATTCACGATGTACTTGCAATGAGACTCAACCGCATCACGATTGAAGGAAGCGAAACGGAAAAAAAGAAGAGTTACGATGTAGACAACAAGGACTTCTTTTGGTTAAAGAATGCATCGAGTCCATTCCCTCAAGTGGCTGAAGATATCGATATTGAATTAAACAAGTATAAAAAGGATGCGGCCGAGATTACTGGCATCAGTGGTGTGTCTTCGTTAGAAGATGTGGGTCAGATTGACATGTCATCCAACACCAAATTACTTAAATCAGCCATTACTGCTTTACCCGAATTGACGGCAAGAAAGGCCACACTTGATATGCACATGAATGTGGCAACATCCTTGTTGAATGCAATCAAGGATAGACAATTGGATGGATTTTTCCAGATTGAGGAGAACATCACGAGACAAAACAAAACAACACTGCTAGAGACATTCAATGATGCGGAAAAGAAGAACCCTCAAGATAAAATGCGCTTGTTTTTAATATACTATCTCTCGACTGCAGAGGAGATTTCAAAGGACGATATGGATGCTTATGAAAAGGCTTTGGAACAAGCAGGTTGTGACATGGAGCCTTTAAATTATATCAAAAAGTAAGTAGATATATAAAGGATATTTTTTACTTATTTACTTATAAAATACAGAGTGAGGGCTTTAATGCGTATGACATCCATGATTTCCTCACCCGTCCAGCCTCAAACAGGAGGATTTTCTCAAAATGACTTGTTTAGAGGATTCAGTAGTATTGGTAACAAAGTAAGTAGTACTGGGATACGTTTAAAACTGGCAGTTCATTTATTTGGCTCCTTTTTCCAGTTATCAGATAGATTAAAGGAAGGAGGTTTGGGTGGTGGGTTTGAAAACTTGTTGTCGGGAGTAAAAAACCTTCTTCCGACTCGCAAAGAGTTGGTTGTAAGTAAGATTGTCTCTGACATTATGAATCCACCTCAAAACGAAACATCCAAAGCAAGCGACTACCTTTACTTTGATCCCAAAGTAGGCAAAAACTCAAGATCACCTCGTCAACACAAGGTTACATTCCAAGAAGCCATTGTGTTTGTGGTTGGTGGCGGCAACTATGTTGAATATCAGAATTTACAAGAATTAACAACAGTAAGTGTTCATTTTTATCAATAATATGCATCCCTTTTATTAATATAAATATGAAATAGCAAAATAACAGCAAGAGAAAGATCACTTATGGATCAACAGACATATTATCCCCTCTTGACTTCCTGAACCAATTGGGTGTACTTGGAAAAGAATCTTCATAAAATAAATAAAATGAAAAGAATCCCTTTGTTCTATGATTTTGATGAACCAAACCCAGCAAATCCCATCATTTTGGCCATTTCATCGTCCTCCTCTGGTTCATCCTTTTTCTTCTTGAGTTCCTTCTTTTGTTTCTTTTTCTCCCTTCTCTTTTCCTTTTCTTCTTCTTCTTGTTGTTTTAATGCTTGTAATCTTTCATCAAGGTCTATATATATGTGTGGAAAATGTTAAAAATATAAAAATTATCACTACATTTCTTTACAACAACTTGCCATATTGTTCTTGTTTGGGATTCTCTTTTTTTCTCTTCAACATTGCTAATCGTTCTTGAACCGAACCCAAACTAGCTTTTTCTACCTTCATGGAAACACCGACATTTTGTAAATCTAGTTGAATTTATTGTTATTAGATTAGCTTTATAGCAAGTAGATTAGAAATACATACGTTTTCTTCCATTGATATGGTCTAAATAGTTTATACTGTCCTTTACAGTGATATCACAAGCTTTACAGTAATAACCTGGCTGTTTACTATCCTGCACGACTTGAATTTTACCAATATTGCTATCCAAGTCAATCTTCTTTTCACGTATTTTCATCAGCTCCTTTGGCTCGTCGTCGTCTTCTTCTATTCTCTTTTGTTTCAAGGCAGGAAGACCCAATTTACGACGCTCATCGTTCTTTTCTGCAAACTTATCACGGCTTTCACGAGCCTTTGCCTTTGCTGCGTATTCTTCTTTATTCCAAGTACGTCTAAAATCAGTGTCTTTCTATTAATAATAAAATAAATAAAAGGGAAAAGAGCGCTTATTATTATTACTATTGTTGTTATTATCTTACTGCTCTTCCTGAACCGTATGCACTCATATTTATTTATTTTATAATCAAAAAGACAAGAGAAAAAAAAAATGCCATAAACAAAAAGGGAGTGTATGTGTGTATGTGCGTGTGACATCAAGTGACTGCAAAAAAAAAATAATTTTTAATATATTTGTGTTGGCAACTCATTCCTTTTTTCCCTTTTTCTTCTTCTCTCTCTTTCCTTTTACTTACTTTCACAAGCCCATGTCTTCTTTGTAAACCAGACAAGGTAAAAGGACTTGCTTCATTAGGTGGTCTTATCCACATTGCTTGGTAACACGTCTCTGATATAAAAAGACTCGTTCTTTCCGCTGGTTGACTGCTCTTCCCAGGGTCCCTTTCGAGTTGGGAGTACATATAAATATGTGCAGTAAAAAGCCTTACTTTTGAAACAAACCTGTCCTTGGTGCGTCTTTCTTGGTAGCAATACTCCTCCTCCTTTCTGCTATGCTGGGATAACCAATAACGTGTCGAGCCCAGAAGCAAGGAGGAGAGGCTGACTGTGACTTTTGGGGGGCTCAAGGTATGCTCCCTTTTTTTCTCAAGCCTTTCTTGCTTGCATGTGACATTACCGTGCCAACATATCAAGGTGAATCAAGGTGAACCCGTTATCTTGTACCCTGTTTTTCATGTCTTGAGCCCATAAATTTATCAAATATTATAACCAAAACGGTCCGTTTCATTCATCCTGATATAACAGGAAGGAAGAAATATCGCCCGGGCCGCTGCGACGCCTTATACCAAACTTTGCTTTTCCCTCTAATGACTTGCCTCTCTTAATCATTGTTTTGTCATTAAATAAAT
>VCJL01000584.1:35048-54662 GCA_024139405.1 Backusella mclennaniae | reverse complement strand
AGAGAGAGAGAGAGAGAGAGAGAGAGAATATACACATACGCGCACACACTTACACACACACACACACAACACCCAACTTGTACTTTATTATTATTGTTATTATTATAAATTTATATACATAAAACCCTTCTTTTATTATTAGCATGTGTATTTATTATGTATAATATCCTTAGTTAAACAATACATTAACATCGTTATTGGTTGTCATGACAGAAATGATTCCTTTTCCCTTCTTTTTATAACCAGTCTTGATATTGGTTGTATTGACCTTATAAGTAACATCTTCATTAATGGCAACATTTCCTTGGCTTGTACGCAGGGAGAAACGACCCTCGAAATTATTTGTCTAAAAAATAAGCAATTGCATTAATTTATATTACAAGTCTATACAACAATAAAACGCTCCTACCACATTCAAATCTACTCTTCCATTACTAGAAATCACTCGAACTTCACTATCCTTTGCCTCTGTAATGGAAGCCACAATAGGTCCATTCGATCCTCGAATAGCGATGGTCTCTGCCTCAAGACGATTCAAATAGATGGCTTCATTGGTGCTTGATACTTGGATGGATTCGCCACGCAGGTCATTGGATCGAATAACTCCATTGCTTGTTTCAATGCGGATGTTATCTTCAGCAGACAGAGTATCAATTGTTTCGATAGGACCGTTTTGATTGAGAATATTGAGTTTGCTATCGGCTTCCACGCTTTTACCAATCTGAATGGGACCGTTGGAATTCTCGATATGTACTGTCTCCTTGGCTTCGATTTGGTTTGCATGGATGTAACCATTTGAATTGACAACAGAAAGATCATCACCAGCCCAGTTACCGAGCACAACGTTACCGTTTGTATTACGAACATCCATAAGGGTGACATGGAGCGGGAAAAGCTTGATGTCGACATTCTGCACATCCAAAAGGAGTCTACTAGCATATTTTGGTAGTCCAACAGTGAGATTCACATCGATGCAGCCTTTGTCTTGTGGGAAATCAAGTACGAGGGTGGTCAGGTCACCTTGAGTAATGTCGTATTTCATCTCCTTTTGTAATTCGTTTGGCGCAAATTTAACGTCGCTTGTAATTAAACCTTGCTGATCTTTAAGGGGCTTGACGGTAATTTGACCTGTTACTTTGCCTTTAAGTACTAATTTTATGTTACGTGCAAATGAAAGTTGATGTGGTAATGTGTCCCACGATGAGGCTGGTTCCCCCTTGCATAAAATCGAGTCGGATACAGCGCTGGTTTCTGCAATAGTTGTTTCAGTAATCACATTCGTCATACCATTTGTATCCATCACTTCAGTGATAGTGGTCGTTACATTCTGCTCGGTAAATCCATTTGATTCAATGACTTCAGTAATTGTTGTGGTGGATGTGACATTACCCTGTTCTGTCAAGACAACTTCTTCCTGTATTTCGGTAGATTCTGCTTGTGAGTCTGGCAGCACCACTGTGGGAGTGTCTTGAGGAGGAGCCACTGTTGTCTTTTGTTTTTCCATACTGTGTGTTTCAGATGATTCTGTAGATACAACAACCTCTGGCTTATCGAGGTTCTTGATTAACAATATCACAATCCAGATGAGCAAGAGAACGAATACCATTTTGTACCATCGTTTTAAAAGTCGAAGGATTTTAGACTTTGGTTTTTTATTATCGCTATCATCCAAGTGTAATAAACCAACTTGTTGTTCTCGTTGTTCATTATATTCTGCACCATCAGAAGGATAAGGTGGTGGTAAATCCGAAACACTTGAGTTGTATTCTTAAATAAATAAATAAAATATAAATTTTAACATGAGAAAAAAAAACAGACTTTGCTTCATGAACATGATGTATAAATATTATTGAGCACTATTTACCTGTTTTATTATAATAAAACTTTGGATCTGTCATTTATAATTACAGTATATAAAATAAAATAATAATAAGCAAAGAAGATGAAGAAAGAAAGAAAAAGATAGTGAATATAAGTCAAGTTGGAAAGAAAATAGCTCCTTTTATATGTGCAAACTATGAGCTAAAATTAAAGGTATAAAGTTGCATGTGCCATTGAGGTCTTGATAGTGACAATAGCCTTTCCTTTTTGGCCATATTTAGTACAAACTCCTTTTGTGTATGTTCCTTCATCCTTTGTAATAGTGACGTCTGTGCCTTCGCTTTTTGTTACGACTTCGGTTGATGAAAGAGAAGTCTTGACACTAAATTCACCAGCAAAGTTACGAGGCATAAAAACCTTTACCGGAGCCTGAGATGTTTCGATATGTACCTCAGCATTGGGTCCAAGATCATCAATATGAATTTCAATAGGAGCATTCGATGATTTGACATTTAATTCAGTAGATACGGCCAGATTTGTCAAAATAATAGGAGCATTTGATGATTTTAGTTTGACATATTCACCCTGAATCATTGTATTAAATTCGAGAGGAGCATTTGACGTTTTAATACTGATATATTTCGACATAATGGTTTGTCCTCTCAGAACCACGGGACCGTTGGATCCTTCGACTGTGATTGATTTTCGAGAAACAAGGTCACCGTCGATGGCCATTGTACCATTGGTACACTTCAATACAATAGCTTCTTTTGCTTCAAGTGTACCGCGAATCGACAAGTGGCCATTGGAAGTGTTGATGCTGCAGTCCTTACCATACCAATTTTCTTTAAACTCAAAAGCCATATTCTTTCGTTTGATATCCAACGTGTCTGCAGTGTTTCCTAAACTTTCTGTTGATTCAGAGTCGCTGCTATCGTTATCATTAACTGGATTGGGTGGTTGATTCATTCCTCTCGTATTGCTAAAATTGCATGAACCTCCATTCTTTTCATCATTGAACCAGGTCCCACGTTCACCAGCCATACTTCTGGTTTGCATATTTTGGCCACAGCTACTGGAACCATAGTTGCACTGTGTCTCTCTGCTCTTTCCTTTTCTTGTATTTCGTCTTTCGCGTCTCGACTGTCTTTTTTCAAGCTTTTGCTGTCTGCTTTCCAATCTGCTGTTGATAATTGAACTGACGACACTATACGCGGCTTGACCTATTTGACCTACTACTGAACCCCTGCTGCTGCTACCGCAGGCGTCATTTTCAGCAGAATAAGGTATGGGCTGCTGAGGACCGCGCTGGTGAGTCTGGGACACAGGTGTATTTACAGGGCTATAATCTGGGGGAGTATAATCATATGCTGCAGGTGTGGGTGTATAGGGAGGTGGAAGGTCTCTATATAAATTAAAATTAATAAAACGATTTAATTTTAATATTATTCATTCATTTACTTTTCTTCGTATCCTATGTGCAATTGAAAAGGAGAAGGTTAATATCATATTTTCATATAATATGTAATAATATTATATTACCTTTTGTCATGGTTTATGATTATTATTATAGAATTAATTTGAAATGAATTAAAAATTATTAAAGAAGGGAAAAAAGGAAAAAAAAATCACACACAAAAGTTTTTATATCAATTGCCAAGAAAAATAAACTACAATCCAAAAAAGGGAATCATAGGCTTTTTTATTTTTTTCGTGACTCGAATGCCAAGCCTGCGCCATTCTCACGCGCCACACTCCTTGGTATCTTTGATTTATTAATCAACCTTATCCTGTTAAATGCTTTTTGAGAAATAGATTCAATTTACGATTGCTTTTATTTCAATTAAACATGTCTTCCATTATCATTTATTTCTTAATAGATACAAAAAACATAACAAAATTTATTAAAAGGTTGGATTACGAAATGATTATCAAGTAACTATTAAATTTTAAAAATAGAATAAAACATATAGAATTTCTTGTATTTATCTCCTATTGAAGATCTTGCTAAGCAGTTCGGAAACGGAAAAAAAGGTCAATGGATCATATAATCAAAATCTTGAAATAAAATATCAGTTATTATGACGTGAAGATATACTCGAGTGATAATTATGCAATCGAATTCAAAAACAGTTCATCACTATTAAACATGTAGATACATCATATCTTTATCTTTTATTCATGCTAAGGATGTCTGAAACTGTTATTTTAACTTTTGATCCATATAAATGGTCCTTATAAAACTATAAAAATGAATGACTATCGTATCCTATTTCTTATCTTGATCTTATATCGACAAGCAAACACGAACATTCTAGAGGGGAATTCAATATCTAATCTTCTTGGTAAATCTCTATGTTGCTATAATACGTGTGTTAGCCATTTTTGCAAACAAATATTAAAGTTAAATACAAGCTTCCATATGACACGCTCTGTTTACTTCATGTGCTCAATGCAAATATGGTTATTCTGCGCCAACTTCAATAACTTCAAAGGGAAAACGGTACAAAATCAGAAGATAAATTCGTATCAGATTTTTTTGTACTTTTTTTATTCTGTTTTTTTCTTGTACTGAAAATGATAAAACTGCATAACCCAATGAGTCAAAAATAATTATTCACACGATAAGAGCCAATTAAAATGGAGGTAACGCGTACCAATAGACACGAAGAGAAACATATCAACGCTTTTATTCAATTTAAAAAGAAAAGCAAAGATGTGTACAAGGATTTGTTAAAATATGACCCTCTCTTTAGCGTTAGACACTACTTGTTAGTAATTATTGATGGATCATTCATTTTATTTCTCTCTTTATTAAGCAAAAAGGGAAGGCTTGCTCTATATCTTAATGCTTTAAGGCGTACGAGGAGGTACTTTCCTTCTGAATCAGGTCTGCCTACGATATCCCTCTTTTTGAAAGTATATAACGGTCATACTTGTTATTATGTACATATCATTTTTGTTTTCGTATAATAAAACGCAATGCAAACAAAAGCAAAACAAAACAAGAAGCGGAGAGAGTGAAAGAAAAATTGAAAAAGCTAATGCACAATCTAAAAAAGGGGGTAGACCTTCTTTTGAAAATGCCTTTCGAATATTATTAACAGTTCCATAACACACTTGCTTTCTACTTCATATTATCAAATAATCAAAGGCAACTACATTTGTTCCTTTTTACAACCTATATTTAACATTTGCAGGTTTTTGTTCCAAGTTTTCCAAGTGTTCCGTTGCTAATGGCTATTTACCTAGTCTCTTCATACTTGAGACTAAAAAATGATAGGAGCAAAGGAGGCTTGCCGGACTTTTGGTTGATCTACCATGCAATAGCAGCAAGAAATAAAACATGAATGCTATTCCCGGAGCAATCAAGCTAATCTCAATGTAACTCTAAATATACATATAAAAAAAAAAATAGCACTCTGTGATGGTATATAATTTGACATCTATGTAGTCTAACCTCGATAAACACGTAGTTTAAACTGATCCTTTCGTATGCGATATACATATGCATGGCTGCTCATTTTCTACATGAATACTTATGCTCCAGCTCCTAAGCTCCTAAGAATAGTCCCTTGTTTTTTGTATTTTTCTCGAAAAATAGCATAGTTAAACCTCATTTACTAAACTCAAATAGAAAACAGCTCATTTTATAGGTACAGATTTTAGTATGATTCATACCATCCAAATAATTGCTGATCTAGAGTTTCATTTTAAAGCAGTTTCTTAAATTCCGAATCGAGGTGTTAAATATGTACATATAAAAAAAGCTATCTGAGACTAGTAAATAGAGTACTTTGGTTATGTGGTTTCTTTAAAAAAAAAATCATGGTAGGAAGAAAATAAACAGGTAGTAATTATGCATGGTCGTTTAACTATAGATATACATAGTTCCAATCACCAAGGGGAGATCTTCAAAACACTAAATTCTGAGAAAATTAGTATATAAACACCATTCACAAAAATCAAAAGATATATTTTCTCATCATTCTACATTTCACATTATGAAATTCGTCAATACCATTGTTTTCTCCGTTGTAATTTTGCAACAAATTATGAACCTTTCTGTTCAAGCCGACACTCAATGTACTGTAAAGATGAACAAGTACTGTGACAGCTTTAAAAAAACTGGTCAACTCTGTATTTGCGATACAGAAAGGATACCTGAAGCCTTTGGCACTGTACTCCCTACTACCTGCGAAAAAACAAGCAATAGTGCCGATCCTAAAGATAAACAATGTACCGATAAGGGGCCAGAAATGGGGAGATGTGTATTCTTTTGTAATTACGGTGGAAAGAGTTGCTCTGTCGCTAATGGGTGCATCGGAGTATAGTAAGAACACGATGAAAGTTGATGGTGTTTGCTATTTTTTTTTACAATGATTATTATAATAAACCTATAAATTACACTTCTTTTTATGAATTATTTTGAAATAACCAAATACTATCGCATAATACTTTATAGTTTTAAAAGTTTTATTTTATTATTATATCTTTAAAATAAATACCTAGAAGAGGTGTCTTCATCAAATACTCTTTTGAAACTACATGCATGTCATGTTCCTGTAAGTAAAAGGTTGATGGTCGGAGATCAGAACACATTAAAATTGGGATTTGAGTACTCAAGTTTCCAAAGATAACATATATGTATATTCATTTTTAGCTTCTATCTAGAGAAAATCGACCCAAAAAATGGCCTGGTCACCGATTTTCAAGTAGATCAAAAACTACTTCAAGGTGTATTATTGATCAAGAGACTCGAAAATGAAAACAGTAAAGGACAATTTTATTGTTTGCTAAATTGATCAATGAAAAAATACTGTTTTTTTTCAAATTACCGTCTATTTTTAGAAAATGGCTCATTCATAAAGCCTAGTAGTAACCACGATATATACATATTAAATGCCAAGAGATGTTTAATATAAACTAAAAAGATGGTATATATCAAGCATTTGACACTCAAATATATAGGATACGCTGGCTAGTGGTTTCCATTTGTGGATCTCAGCCAATGAGTTTAAAAGTGTTTTGAAATTTGAAGCTGCTTTTTTTTTTTAATTCCTTTTTTTAGCTGGGCTCTTTCAGCATGTCAGTACAAAATGGGAATCCACGATTCACGCCAACCATCATAGATATTCATTCTCCTAATGCCTCGTCTGAATCAGCACATAGGCCATCTAATGCGTCTCGCCAGCCAAAGGCTTCGCCTAAAGTACAAGAGTACCGGAAGATGATTCAGTTGATTCTGACAAAGATTATTAAAAGAAAAAGACCGCCAACTTCACTCACGTACCTTAGTGAACAATGCAGAGTTGCAAATGCTTCTGATCAATTTGAGAATGACGACACAATCGACCTGCTTATCCAACTAAGAAGCGCACTTATGGTGTGTCATAGCAACGGCCTTTCTGCTGAAGTGTTGCTTCAAAGGTAAAACGGTGATTTTTGTTTGTTTATTGTTTGTTATGTTTATTGGTGATATAAACATCCAAACCCAAGATAGTGGAGACTAATTCAATACCCTTTTCATAGTGAACGCACACCTTCAGGATCACCAGTTTCTTCCAAATCAAACTCACCAGTACCTTCACCTCATACTGGAGGCAGTCCATCTCGCTCAGTAGAGGCATCATCATTTATGCCTGTTTTATCCATTAAAAACGATAAAAGATCAGATTTTGAAAAGCTATTGAGTGTATTAAGCGACCTAGTGATCAATGATAGTCGATTTCGAACAGCAAATCCAAAGCCATCACGACCACCGTTTACGATGCAGGCAATACTGGTTGATATCGCATTAATTTTGGTTAAAGTACGCGACGATCAGATCGGCTTATATCACATTGGTTCAGTCTTTCTACCGGCATTCGAGGCTTTTTCAGATGGCCAAATGGTAGGCAAGCTTTTGTCGTTCTACTTGGACCATTTACTACCAAAGTTGATCAAGTCGAAGGATGAACCGAAAAAGGCGGAGACAAAAAAGGAACCTTCGTCAAAAACCAGTAAATAAACACAAACAAACAAACTAACCATTTATTGAGTTGGAAACTAATCATCTTTACTTGATATTATAGAGTCTCCTTCTAATAAAGGAAATCAAAAAAACACGCCTACAATCAATATTCAAAGCCCAGATCAGGAGAACAACGTCCCCACCAAGATGTCTCATCTAACAATCGATACACGTCCAATTTCGATGGAAGGCTCACCTTATTCCCCTGTAGCACAGAGTCAACATTCAAGTCAGCATCAGTTGGACAATTACCCAATTTTCGGCTTGTTTACTCCTCTCTTATTCTTCATGATTCAATATCTGGATCCCTATCTCGCATCTTATAGAACAGACAGTTCACAGCAAGAGAATTTGACTTTTACAATGACACGACAGGCACACTCGATTCATAATTTTCATCGCGCTCTGGGTTTTATGATGAGCGTTAAACAGGATCTTTATTTGGATGTATTGCAAGTCATTTCGCATAGTACCAGCGATGTCAAATATAGGGCCTGTCAGATTTTACTTTCATATTACTTTACAAGTGTGGGTCACGTTATGGTGGCCGATCCATTACCAAAACTTGGTACACAAGAAGAGCTAGAAGTGCTGGATAAACAAAGGGAGCAGCAGGAGTATGAAGAAGAGCGCCAAAGACAAGTGGAATCAACACAATACCTTCCAACAAATACAATGAACCGTAAATACCACCATAGACCAAATAATACCCTAAATCATCAGCAAAGTATCGCAGATTCTATATCAGAAAATATGGTTGAGGACCACCATGTGTGGTACCCTCATATATTTGTCTCTGAAACGCCACAGTCTACAGATAGCGGCAGTCAGCAGCATTCCTTTTCAAACCCCAATTTCCCACTTGTGCATGATGATATGAACGGTGCTTTTTGTAACGAGTGCTTTAAGCCAATCAAAGGTTACGGATTACGATGCTATCAATGTAAATGCAGTGTTCATTACAACTGCTTCAACTATCACATCGCTAATAATGATCTCGACATCATGTTGTACGTAAAAGCGGGCGGTATTCAAAAGGTCGTCAGTCCACAATTCTGCCATATACCACCTCAGCCACGATTTAGAGACAGAGTGAATCGCGGTTTATTGGGCTGGAATATTAAATCAAATTCACCAAAGGTGGGGTTATTGGGTCACGTATTTCATCTTGTTAATTTATACACCCTTATGATCTGTGCTTGCTGTGGTTTACCGCTTTGGGGTATCTCCCAGCAAGGATACCGCTGTTCCACTTGTAATCGCTTTGTTCATCCTCAATGTCTCTCTGATGCAGAAGAGAGAAATGAATTCGTACAGTCCAGGTCCACTATTCAAAGTTGCCGTGCTTATCAACCATTATTGGAAAGTGATACTCATATTTCTAAAAAGGAGCTTTCCGATGATCTTTGTAACTTTTATGATGATCTATTGCCCAAAACAGAGGAGGAGTTGGAAGGAAGAAGCTTTGAAGAAGTTGGTACAATGCTGAACGTTCTGCTATTGCAAGAAAATATTTTACATTGTGGTGAAGCAGCCGGTTGTTTGTTAATTGTTGGTGATTCTGATGATCCATTGTTAAGTCCTATTCAGCAGCAGGAAAGTACAGCTCCATCAGAATCTTCTTCAGATACTTGTCCGGGACTGTCTCGTGCCATCCAACTGTGTAAAGCCTACCTAGAATCAGGTCGATGCCGAGGTTCCACTTTCTTGAGCGATTTCTATAATAATAGACATCAAAGTTTGGAAGAATGTTTGTTGAGTAAAGAAGAATATCTTGGCCATCTTAGTGCCATGATAAAGTGCTTGACTGCTTCCTTTAGTACAGTCGCTGATTCTTTGATTCAAGCAGATGGAATGGAGAATAGACGATCAGCAGGTGATTCACGTGGCTTTTTAAAGGTATTACCGAGCCCATTCAAAAGTCAATGGGAAGATGAAGACGACGACGACGAATTTAACCAGGGACATATGCCCAATGAGTCTCTTGATCGTTCTACACTGCTATCATGGGTTATGACAAATCTACATTTCAAAAGCACGAAAGCAGCAGAGGTTTTATTGCAGCATATCCGCAATTTGGGTTTCTTTGAGAGATTTGATGCCTCTCCAATTCTTTTTTCAGCTGATACTACCTCAAATCAAAATGCAGAAGCAGTTACTTGTATCTTCCCCGTACCTTTTGCCATCGATTGTTCATCCAATGTTGAGTCGTTAATTAATTCTATTGATGCTTGTTTACAAGATGTGGATTTATCTATCAATGAATGTGGTCTTTTACTGCTGGTGCGTCGCTGTTGGCCTGATCCATTCATGTCCCATTATACCAATGAGCGCTTGATTCACTCCATACTCTCCTGGGTGTTTGATGAAGATGAGCGTTTACTTATGCTCCATGCTGAGTTTACTGCAAACAAGAATCCTAGCAATAGACAGAATAAATGGGCGCAAGCAGCTTTACTAGCAAGAATGAAAAATAATGGTGAACGTGTGAGACATAGTGGATTGAATCAGGCCAAGATGGGTGTGAATAGCGGTGCAAGTAGTCTTTATGTAACAACCCGTGCTGCTCTTAAGGATCGCTATATCATCCGTTGGATGGCAGCTATCCACGATATGGATAAAGAAGCTTATACTGGTTTCATCTTTGACTCTATTAATAGCATTATTGATAGCAAACGTGAAGAGTGTAGCGTACCTGAGTGGCAGGGTTACTCCAACACAAAGGTAAAAGCAAAACTCGCTAGAAACAGTTATATGTGTACGATTAAATAATATTAACATATACGTATATAATAGAAACAAGTTGTTCAAAAGCACGAGCAATTTATGACACACCTCATGAAGTTAAAGACATATGGTCTTGCGTTTAGCTCATTGGATGGCTTATTCCAACGCTGGTTTGATGCTGCTCATTTTGAATTTGAGCAAATGGGTATGCTTAATGTAAGTAGTATACTGTAAACGTATCGATATGGGTATTAAATATCAAATGTGTAAATACAGGATAAAGAACCTGCTGAAATCAGACACCTTGCCAAACTTTGTTCATCAAAAATCTCACTACCAAAAATACATGGTACTCCTGCCACATTAACCGAGGCTACCCACCCCATTGATGTTATATTGGCTCAATTTGATAGAGGCGATAAAGAAAGTATCGATAGAGGTATCCAATGGCTGAGACTCGTCACACACGCAGGGTGAGTAAAAGATTAATTTGTATCAAGTAATATGTAATAAATGCTAATTGATTTATATAGAACGGGTATACCTTCCAATTCTTTAGCTCATATTGCTCGCTTGATGGTAGCAGCCCGTGTACCTTTGGACGTTTCAGCTGAATTTGTAAAAATTGTTTGGTTTCAAGCTGTTAATATCCTGAATGTACCTACGCCGCGTGCATCAGTCATTGATATCATTGGATACCTCAATGAAATTGCGCTGGATACACTGACTGCTAATAACGAAAGTGATGATTTATCAGATCAGAGCCTATTAAGTTCACAGACCTTTATCAGATATTCAGCGGCGCTGGCTTGTTATGCCTATGGCTGTCCCTTAAGTGATATCAATGAACTGAACCTTGCTCCTCATATCGGTGACCATGTGTCTCATATATCGTAAGTTCAATGACATAGTTATTAAGTTTGCGAAAAAGAAAAAAGAAACTGATGATCTCCTATAGTCAAACAAAACGTAATACACTTCATACCGACAACTCTGCCTTGGTGCAAGCTGATGAAAAAACACCATTGATACATTGCATGTTGCTTTATCTAAGATTCGATCAGCTGAACGTACGAGAAGATGTTATCAAAATGTTTTATGCTTTAACACATTGGGGCTACAGTATTCGTGATCCAGATGATTTTATGGAGAAGTGTATGCCTCAACTTATACCAGCGTGAGTTTATTACATTACATACATATCCATATATAAATATTCGCTAATCAATATTACTGTCAATATTAGTATTTGGGAATTATTGACACCAGCATATGATTCGATAAGTCATATAAATTTGGCACTATTAATGAAACTCATTAGCATCGATGTACGCTATTTCCAAGCTTGTGTTTATAAGATATTTGAAGATGCTAATTGGGAAGTCAGGTAATGTTTTTGCATTATTATTTTTTATGTATATGGCTAATAACCGTATAAATATGTATATATACAGATTCCAAGGTTTAGATAATCTCTTTGGTTTATTCACTAAAATGGATGCTACGTTCCAAACAGAATGGCTCAAGTTGCTGTCTTACTTGGGCCCTGTTTTTAGTTATTTTGTTGGGTGTTTATGGGACAAGGAGGTATATACTAAAATCAGCATAAGAAGGAACCTTTTAATCATAGTCAAAAATAGGAATATGTTCGATCAAAAGCTTACACACTCATCCGTACCTTTGGTACACTTCATCTCAGATCTGCCTTCCGATGTTGGGAAGCTTATTTTCTTACTGCCACCGATCGACAAAAGATGTCACTCGTAAGTCTGATGATTCAGCTCAATGCTTTGTTTCCCGACTGGCAAGTGTTGCAATGGGAATCATTATTGGAAGCACTTGAGCTAAAAACGCCAATGTCAGGTGACAGCCAGTCGGTGGATATATTGGAGGAGTATATGAGAAGTGCTACAGAAGAGGCTGGTGGAAGCGCACAGTCTAGTTCAGAAAGCGCTGAATCGGAAAACACAAAGGTGCTGATGCTTACTCTAGCATTGCAAATGCTAAGCAATCATCTGAGTATCGAACCTACACAAATCGCAAGACTCAAATATATTTTGGTTCAACAAATGGGATTCAAAAACTGCCAATTATTCAATGATGTGACGGAATATACAGTCGAGTTTGGTAATATGGTCTATAACCCAAGAGACCCATCTCAAGTGGCAGTGATGATTGCTTGTATTCGAGGATTAAAGAAGATTATGGATTGCTTTGCTCCTCTTCCTGCAGAGACGGTAGCCACAATGGCCCCGGATTCCTTGGAACAGAATAAAATGACACTGGCTGAAAATAGTAGTCCTGGTGTACATTTTATTGATGTTGTCTTGAAGATGATGAATTCAGGAATTGATTTGACTAAATTGGGACATATGATGTTAAAGGCCTGGCTCGAAATTATACTGATTATTGTTTATAAGGTATATATAATAAGACTATGTGTACATGTATTGCAGGTCATTAACATCTTTTATAGCATAACATCTTGGATAGAGATTACGAACAAGATATTGTTGGCTGCATGAAACAGATCATCGAGTTACTTACAGAAGATATTAGTGAAGAAAATAAGCTACTCATTCTTGAAATATTAAAGTGCCTTTTACGCCGATCGGATCACTTAACTGCTATGGTGCTTTCAAAACAGATTTTAGCCTTAGGAAAACTAATGACAAAACTCGGTGTACGAAATTCAGAGCCTGTTTTCCTCAAAGCGAAGCAATTCCTGAAAAGTGCGTTCCTCCGATTTGCTGTAGCTGGCCTGTTTGTTTTAATGTTTAAAGTACTGGTAAATAACAATGTTACGTTGATCATATACTTATTGTTGTGTTATGTTTTATTATAGAACCAAACTGTGTCCGACTCTAATAACAAAGATGTTGATCTCTTTTTTGTTCTGAAGACTGTTATTGACCCTGATGATATTGTCCCAGATGAAGATGTTAGAGAGGTGATCTATTTACGTGATCAACCTGTTCGTGATGTATTGGATAAATTGATGAAGCAAATGATGGAGCGAAAAGCCTTCTCCACTGTTTTGTATAATACAAGTCGATATGTTGAATTGGTACATACACATCCTTATTCTGAAAGCACGTTAAATGGTAAAGCATTATTTATTTTTGGTTTGAAAAAAAAACTCTGAAGTGATCATTTTCTGACGTGTGTACATACTAGAATATGCTGCATTTTTAAATGCTCTTGTCAAACATACAGCTGATTGGAGAAGAGCCGATTGGAACATCAATCCTGTATTTACTATGTCTGCTATTCTACTAAAAGAACATCCATATCACCATTCGGTAAGTCAGTATATTACTGTTAAACTCAATAGCTCATCCCATTTTTTTGTGATGTTAGGTTCTTATCCCTCCAACTATTGCCTTGTTTAAACATGGACTTCAGAATTGTACCATTCAACCTGAATGTGTTGTTAAACTTTTGGCAGCTGACTCTGCTATTTCAAGCATTCCCGGTACCCAGCCTGAAAATGTATTTGTAGAATTGGTCATTGAAGAGGTCATTAATTACTTGACAGCTACCCGATCCAACAAAGATACACTGTTAACTCTTTTAGAGGTAAATGGATAATATTTATCTCTCTCTCATATCGAATAACCAATAACCCTTTTTTTTATTGTAAAAGATTATTTTATGGGATTCCGGAACGAGGGGCCAAGAATGGTACACAAAGATCGAAACCATGATACTTGGAGAAATGATCCAGGGTCACCATCGAACCCACTATTTTGATGAGAAGCTTGTTTCTCTCGTTCCCGCTTTAGTCAATTACTTAAAGCGACCTAGTAAGAGCCAACAATTTACTCGAAAAGATTTCAAAATTTGCAGAAGTGCTGCCCAATTGATCACAACTATTTGTGCAAACGACTTGAATCAGATGATGAATATTTTAGGTTACTTGAAGGTAAACAAAAATTAATGTCGTTTTATTTGTTATTTGTCTTACAAAAAAAATTATAGTTGGATGAAACGCGCCATTGTTTACGTTTCCTTAATTGGTTTATTTTGACACTATTGCGAGAGAAAGAAGATGTCCTTTTATTCAAGATGTTGGGCTACGAGAGTGTCATGACAGACTTATTGGTCCAAATGTTTAATTCCGTACAAATCGATTTTAACAGCCCTGATCTCAACTTTTCATATAGTTCCACCGGTGAAGCGCTTCTATTGTCATTTTCACTTTTGAAAACCTGGGTTTTACTCAAATTGAGAACAGGAACATCACAAAATGAAGAACTGAAGAAACTCAAAGTATTGAATCCTATTTCATTCTGGATGTCAGTATGGCCTGCTCTAAGGCGCTTATTGGATATGATTGAGCCAACTTCATTGTTCTTGGTAATGGAAAGCGTTAATTTAATATATAAGCATGTTCTAACTTTTCTGCTTTTAGGCTGGCAATATTGGTTTATCAGTTTGGAATATGTTTTTGTCAATGCTGCAATTCCTTTTTGCTGCACGTAGTGAAGTAGTGATGATATATGCATATGAATGGAGCTCCTTGTTGGATGACTTACTATCAAAGGTAAGCACTAAGTGAATCAAAACGAAAGTAAAGTACTGATTAGTTTTTTTTTTAATAAACCTATGTAGCTGGGAGAAGATACTGGAATCAACAAAAATTCAGGAATGGACAATGTCATTTCATTAGAAGACTTTACTGCTCAAGTTCAAAAGTTGAGAGACATGTTCGATATACCACCTGTTGAGGTTCCTGCCATCACTATGGTCAACCAACTATTTTTGGAAGTCCGTGATATTATGCGTCTGCAGGCAGAAAGTTTAATATTTCAAGGAAACAGTCGCGCATTGTTGCAAACCATATCATAGAAACCCCATGAATCATCCATGTATTAATAGCCTGAATGTTTTTGCATGATTAGCTAAACTATTTATCAATAAACATTCTTTAATCATTTTCCAATTGAATGGCTTTCTCCATCCAGCTTGAATTAAAAATCAATGAAATCAAATCATCTTTTTTAAAAAATAATACTATGAAATACTGAGGTTAAGTTTACTTTTTTAGTAATAGTATGTATCCTATTTCATAGTAAAAATAGCATTACAATGGAACCATATCATAGATATCCGCTCGGAAATATTAACGCAAATACAACAATGAATACAGCTTTTAATGCTAAATAAATGTTTTCTACTATTATATTTGTATGTAGTTGCTATTTTTATTGGGACATAAAAAGGAGTTAGCTTCAAGCAATAAACCAAAACTAAGCGCAGAAGCCACTTTCATTGTTTGATTTATTTATATTTACTATATATTCATTTCTCATTAAAAGGAAAGTGGCTACCAGTTTTCATTGTTCTGATGATATATAAAATGACCTTTATCTTATATTTTATATCCTTTCTTTCTCTATTATACTTTCTTATATCATGAAGATCGAAACAACTTCTTCAAATATGATAATACCATCACCTATATCGAGATATCGTAAGTGGCTGTTGGTTTTTCTTTTATTGTCCTTCTACTATTCTCTTATGACCCTCGTCTTATTAGGTGGGAATGACAGACTAACATCTTTTCATCTTCAATCCCCACATAGAGCAACGCACTCTTGAAAAATGTGATCTCTGCAACGAACAAAGATCCGCTATGTTGAACCAGGAAAAACTGATGGGGAATAAAACAAAACGCATTACTAGTCTTAAAAATAAGGAACAATACAGAGAAGCACAGAAAAAGTACATTTCCCGTCTTGAAAAAAACAAGGAGTACCGTAACCGCCCTGGGTACAAAGAAAAGATGAAGAAATATATGAAAGCATATATTGCCCGTCCTGAAAATAAAAAAAAACACTGTGAAGCACAGCGTAGATACCTGGCTCGTATTAACACAATGAAGGAGGCTGGGAAAAGAAGCGAAAACAGCCGTATCCACCCTAAAGAAAAGGAAGAAGAGCGGGAAGTGAAAGCATAACAACGCTTGAATTTATGAAAACAAAAATAGATAATAAAATGAAATGGTTATTTCTTTACGATGCGTCATTACTTACCTACTGATTGTTGTTGACGAGATTGGTCCAGAAATAAACACATACATGTACCATTTAGTGCATGGTAACAATAAATCAATTCTATATCCTACTATAAGCTTTGTAAAAAAAATGTCCTTAAAAAAACGAGAGAAATCATTGGTTCCCAATATTTCTTTCTACAATCCAACAAAAGATTCAACAAAGATATCCATTTTTATTATGCGACAATTATCTCACTATTAAGCTCATTAACTTTAAAGTAGCGAAGCATTATGCTACGGTTTCTCTTCGTAGCAAATGTGAAGTGCTACTATGTCATAATTCAGATGTTATTGTGTTCATACGACGCTTCTAGATTACATGGTAATGTTTGAAGATACTTGAACACTCATTTCATTTTGTACTGCTATATTTGTGAACCTCTAAGCAATAATTAATTTACTTGTCTTATTTTGTATTGTCCACAACCTTTCTCTATTTTCCTTTTTTCCAAAAGAAAATGAAAAAAGTTGTTATGATTTTACTTTTCATGGAAATTTTCTGCTTATTTTACAACAGGAGATCTTTTTTCCCTTAGAAATGAGGCAAATTGCGCTCAATATATCAAATGTAATGTCCCTGAATACAACCTAGTTTCAGTAATGATATTTCCATTATTTTTTTTTCTTAGAATAAATAAAGATTAGATAATTGATGAGTCTTTTTTTACCCTGTTATCTTATATATGTAATGGAATCAACAAAAAACTGAAATAAATCATTTCAATACTTTATTCGCGATCAAGACCGTGTCAGAGACATATTTTATATGTTCCACTATTAAACGTATAGTTTTTGATGATTTAATAAAAATGAATAATGATTATCCCTTAAACAAACTTCGAAAAACTCTTCTTGTATTCATTTTATATAAAGAGACTTATTAACAGTTAATTTTTCCTATATATATTTTTTTTCTTTGTTCTTTAAAATATATTTGAGTTCAAGAGGATCGACATGTATATGAAACATATTTGTGCTTCTTTTGTTAAGTCAGCCAAGTGCTTTTACCAAGTGGTTAGTAATATACACGATATAAAAATAACAATATTAAAAACTACGGCTGATGCATGACGTTGAATACATTAATAATAATGGGAGACCGCCATAAACGGAACGATCCGAGCATTGAAATTTGTATGAACTATTTATAAATCTTCTGCTTACGTGCTTTGCAACTTATCACCCCTAATTAGAAAACCATAGAAAACAAGGGACTTCGAAAGAGACTTTTTAATACTTTAAATATACCAATTATGGTTTTTAAGTTCCTCCAGCAATCACCATTGTAAAAAATGGATCAATATCTATAATTACTTATAGAGAACATTCTAAGCTTTGTTGATAGGCATGACAATCACTAGAGAGTTAAAATCATCGCGGTACATTAATTTGACCCTAAAAATTATGGAGCACATGCACTAACAATCATGTTTTTTTTGTTGTTTTTGGTTCCAAGAAAAAAAAACAAGTGGACTTAAATAAATCATAGGTTAGATTTCTAAATATAAAAAATGGAGTCTAGTTTTTGAGTGTAGCAAATCCAGCTCACTTCCTGGAGTATATGAATTCAATCTGCATATTACGCTATTTTACCTGTTTTTAGTACTTCATTTAACTACACATTATATGGAATGCAGTTTGAATAATTTGAGCAGCTCAAGAAACCCAATGTTTGTCTTTGAAAAAGAATCACGTCAATATCTTGGCAAACTTACTATATAGCGATGTTATTAATCATAGTAACTTCAGAAAAAGAGAAAAAATTGGCTTCGCTGTGTTCCATCCCCTTTGATATGTCGGGGAGAAAACAGTGAAGTTTAGAATGATTATATCTTATCACGTTTATTTTTGGTTTTTCCCTACAGTACAAATGACAGGGATAAGGATTGGCGTCTTTATATCGACCTATATAGCTTTTCTTTTCGTAGCTTATTTTTGCAACTTCTATGACTTTTGTGTACGGCTTACTCAATCGAATTCTGATGTTTTGAGTGATAGTCGTAATAAAAAATTGATAAGCTTGATCTTTTCTTTTTTGCTGGAGTAAGTCTTGGCAAAAAAAAGGTATGAGTTGATATTGTTTAAAAGTATAAAGGAGATTTAATGCAAAGGCCAACAAAAGTCGGAATAAAACACTGAAAATGACTTGAAATAGCTTTTAAGCTTTTAATGAAACCTTTCTGAAAAATTGACCTAAAAGATATATCCACGAATTTGTACAAGTAAATAAGCAGACTCCCTCCATCCATTATTAAATATATTTCTATGATTTGCATTGTATATTGGTATTGGTTTAATGCAATATATAACGCCATAAATATAAGCTTATTGTTGGATGAAGCTTTAGTATAATTTTAGATATCAACTAAGCAACCTTATTTTGAAGCTGAGATATCTATATTTTTTTTTCTGGTTTCATAAGCATTATAGTCTTCTACCATCGAAAATAACTAAAAAAAGTCATTTTACCTCTACCAGGAAAAACTGCTAAGAATATATGATCTAAGTATAGCATCATCTTATAAACTGATATCGATGGTCTGGGTTACTCCATCAAAAGACATCTAAAACTCAACCTCTTCTGTCATTATCTGGATAATCCCTATCTAATGCGTGTTACAAAAGGGACAACGGTTTTTATTATAAACCTTTAATCTGATTTTTAAATGATAAAGAAGTAAATTTTAATAATTGTATATAACATGGTGGGAGTGTTGTTTTGTTCCATAATATCTTCTGGATCAAGATGAACGCATTTTCTTTAATACATAAATCACGATTTATGGTTGTTCATTCATTCATTCCTCACCGTGCTACTAGAAGATGATTATTTGTTGACCTGCCTCTCAAAATACCGGGTTATGAATAGGCCATATTTTGAAGTTGTTCAAACAGTGCTGTTGCATATAAACTAAAGGGTCTGAGAGACAAACACATGCTGATTAAAACGGCGTTGTAATTTTGACTGGTTAAAGTTGATTTTCCTTTTTCT
>VCJL01000569.1:23689-37576 GCA_024139405.1 Backusella mclennaniae | reverse complement strand
TTTAACCTGAGTCATAACAATACAAAAGTATACACAATTTACATTTTGATATCCAAACATACTTGAGCAAAACACCTTTATTACCATGCCCTGGTTTGATACTAAAATCCTAATCTCCTTTGACCCACTTTTTCCTCATCAACCTTTTCTCAATAATTATTCTCCCTTTTCTCATTAGTTTTAAAATATTTCTCAACAATTTGAAAAAGACAGTAAATGCACAAATATATTCTGAGTGGTTATTTTTTTTTTTAAAAAAAATACGCGTCAAATACACGTAGTTTGTTGCCAAGAGTTTATGTATCTTTTTTTATGTATCTTTTTTTTTTTGTCTTACTTAAAACTCTTTGACACTTTAGAATGAGTGGACGAATAAGGCAGGTCAAAGAACAGCAGAAATTAAGTAGCTGTTTCACAGCAGCGAGAAGAACTCCAGCTACTGGTCACCCAGCAGATTATCCTTCTCCGTCTTCTTCTTCATTACCGTCACTTCCTACTGAAGCTCTTCCTTCTTCTTCATCTTCCTCAGTGCCATATCTTCCTATTGATGCTATTTCTACCCCTCCTGATTGACCTCCGTTATATCGAACAGAATTAGATATTCAGTCAGAGTATTCAGAAATTGGAAAAATTATATCACCAGTGCTGATAAGGACGCCAACACCATATGCACAAGCTGTAAGATGAGTGGACATAAATTAGCAAAAAGTTCCAAATGTAAGAACTACGAACCGAGCAAAGATGCTATAATGAAGACGAAACTAGGTGGTGCATATGACCATTATACCATTATATCATCATAATGCCTCTTGAAAACTGGATAAAAGCGGAATACAAGTCGCTTTTCCAAAGAAACGCCATCAAAGCAAGCACTGAAGTTCGTCATGTTGTATATAGAGCACAGCTGTTTGTCAATTACTATTTGATTATGCGCAAAAATGGCATTATACAAAATTTCTGGTCTTCAGTTTTCCACCTGACATTTGACAAAAAGAAAAAGTTTCAAGCTAAACATGTATCCCAAGACCTGGTAGACATATTCAGAATTTTTAGAGTAAGCTATAATAGGATTATCTATATATACCATTACAAGTCGTGTTCCTGATCGTTTCCCTCACGCAGTCAAAGAATGGGCAACAATATATACAAGTATGACTGTAGAAAATTTTGAACAAAGGATGTCGACATACCTATACAGAAAGCTCCAGAATAAATTTGTGGTATGTCATACTAATGTTTACTTTAGATCCTTTTCCAAAAGATTGTTAATGGTAGCATATTGTTTAGTGTATGCCCCGTACAGGTGACATGTTTATTGTTAAAGAATACTTTTATCAAAAAGTATACAAGGGAGATCCTAAATGGCCCAGCGGTTTGGTTAGTTCTAAAAAAAAGGCAGATGTTATTCAATTTAAAGAAGGCGTCAATGCTATCCTATCACGCTTTATACATGAACCGGTGTCATTAGAGCCTCTGTCAAAAGATCCAGGCACTGTTAGTCCCATATTGACTCATATTTTACAAGAGTATGAAGAAGAGTGAGGGAATACCAAACCCTTTGATGTACGGCGCTTATCATTGCCGCGGTTATTTGCATTATTTCCAAAGCTTTCATTTCACTGGCGGTCAATCACAGCAGACTAAAACTGTTTAGCTGTCTTTGCAAAGTTAAAAATCACCAGAGGCTATTACGGACATTTAATAAAAATGTTTAAAATGTTTAAGCTAGACCAGCTTAAATATAAAGGCACATTAGCATAGCAGGTTCTGCGCTTAATATAATTTTTTTCCCATTTTACCCTAAAGTTTTTTCTTTCAGAAAATAAAAGAAACTTTATATGTTAATGTACTAGTAGTTAAATTAGTAAGAATACAAACATATATTGAACCAATTAGTGATGACCAGATTTCCCTTAACTGGTATGTACCAATTTATTCTAATACACTTTGATGATTCGACAACCTTTAAAACAAACAACATTAAGGCTTGACTGGTCCACTATAAACCAGTTAAAAAGTGTTCTATAATTTCCTTATTTTGAAAAGCGTGTATCATATCATATTTTAAAGACGAAAAATGTAAAAAATGCTTGAGGAGTCTATTGAATTGCTATGGATTTTATAAATGTATTGAAATATAATACAGTAATTGATCTTATCTGAGAGAGCGGTTCTCAAAATGAATCGGGTCTGAAGTAGAACGATGCCGTCTCTGTCTATTAATGGAAACCGTTACCGAATCTTGAAAGCCCCCACATATAAAATCCCATGGGTCATCAGACTCTCTAATTTAATTGGTACTGTGTTTGCTGACTTTGACATTAAAAAAGAACTTTTTATTTTTATTTTCTAGAATGGTCGTATCGAAAAAAAAGAAAAGACTTAAAAATAGTTCGTGACAAATTTGAACATTCTGGTATAGTGGATTAAGACAATGAACAGCAGAAAATCTCATTATATCTATGATGACTAATTATGACCGTATTTTACTTTTAATCTGATGTCAAATATGTCTCTTTCTTTTAGTGCAGAACTTTAGCGTCATTGATCAAGTTGCCAAATATTGCTCTACATTCTTTCAGAAAAAGAAAAAAAATAACTAAAAAAAGAAGAATCTAGTAAAATCCATAAAATCTACAAGCCACATGCGTTTCGTTTCACTTTCGAATGGGCGTATCTGCAACAACATTAAACTTTTACTCTTCAATTTTACAAGTAATATAAACAACAAATCGTAAAATATCAAACAGGCTACGAAAGAGGGACTACATTTGTTTATTTATTTACAAATAATCGAGGTAGCTACTTTAAAATGATTTAGTGAGCTATCTATTAAGCTTAAACTCAAAAAAGATATAAACAATAAATATAAACAAAGCTTGAACGTAGAAAGGAAGACAACAATCAAAGTAGTTTAAATAATCACAAAGCTAGTATATCAAATACAACTATTTCAAAATTTTAAAACATAATGATAGTATTATGACATCCTGTTTATGTGGCTTATTCGGAAGAAATTTGATCAAACTTAAGGTCATAGGATCATATTAAAATGTAAAAACATCAAAACTGGAAGTAGTAAGTAAACTACAAACTTTCAAATAAGGATAAAGCAAATTCTAAGTATTTATAATATGGCTTCTATTTTTCATTTATACATTAAAGTGGATATATACTCAAATTAATATCTCAAATTTTGATCAGAGAAATTATCAAAGACAATGCCGACTCCATTGATATGTCGATACTACTTAATGAAAAAAGAAAGGAATATAGAGGAGCATGGTGTACACTGGCTACCTCACCATCAAGCGTTGAAAATGGAGAAAATATGAAATTAAAGGGATAATGATATTGGTCTATTCTGTATTTTTTTTCGCGTTCTCTTTCGATTTAACATTATTTTTAGACGAATCTTTTCGAATAGATATCTTGACACCTTGACGCGCAAAACATTTTGATATTGGTGTTGAGTCTAATCAATTATATGGTGAATGACGAATGTTATGAACCTACTTGTATTACTTGTATTACTTACCTGTGACGCCTGGAAATTTTTTTGCTGTGTAAACAACGAAAGGATCTGTATATATAGATGTAATGGTTTTTGATGTAGATACTGTATTTACTGTGTGCCTGTATGGACTGTATAGCAAAGATATATGTGTATAAGTATGTTATTGAATCATAATTTTTTATGAGAGCAGATAATACTTACGATCCTATATCTATTAATGTGATCCTTAATCGAAAATGCCCTTCTGTCCTTAGGCTGATATCGTGAAATACAAAGAAAATTCCTAGTTTTCCTTCCAGATCGTATAATTTTGTTGCAGAAACAGCTGCTGATCCAACTAGATTTTTCATATTGACTGTTGTTGATTCATTGTCATTTGAAAAAGTGATTACTTGAGATAAAGATCCATGGTGCTTTACTATGTTGGCATCAATATTACTGTCATCTCCACATTTCCATGTATCACACATTGCAACTAGAAATGATATATCAAACGTGCTAATAAAATATGCTGTTATTGAAAAATACTCATTTAAAATTAATAGATCAAACTTACTCGGAAGATACTGGTTCACCGTTTTTAGACGTTACTATCAGTTTAGCAATCGGAGGTGGGCTTATTGGACGTCTATCTTTATCTCCAAAACCACACATACGTGCTCGGGAAGGTTGTTGTATTATTACCAAATCATAAACTCTAAAAATATATTATCACTTTTAGAAGTCAAAACACTTTTTTTTTGAAAAAAAAAATAATCTTACAGGTCGAGATTATCGAGGGCACAGGAAGAACTAGTTTCTGAATAGTCCTTGTATTTATTTCTGTAATTCGAGCTTGTAGGTACCTTTTTTTGTGTTTTTTTGTGCACATCTTTTGCTTTTTCGCTTGGAATCTCACTCTGTTGCTGGATAATTGACAAATAGGGCGATGATTGTTTTTTGTTTGCAGCAAGAGAAAGTAGTTCGTTAAACACGTCGTTTTCTTTTCTTACATTGCTCTTTTGAGTATTTGTGTCCACCCCAGAAGCTAAGTACTGTTCATTATTACTGTTATTAATAGATAATGCATCTGAGGTATGCTTTTCATTGTAAAATGATAAGCTTGCATCAAAGTAATAATGTCCGTTTTCAAAAGTATTTCGTGAATCCAATTCGTTTTGAAAGCTAGTAGAAGTAGTATTAATAGATAATCCAATGTTGTTACTCGTAAATGATTTCTTAAGCATCTCAGAAGAAAAAGGGGGATCGTACTGAGTCTCTTTTGGGCTATTTGCATAAAACACGCCCAGATGATCGTGATTTTGGTTGTTAGTAGCATAGGACATATCACTGAGGGTGTTATCCGTGTTGACACTGGGATGGTTTAGTGAATCTGTAACTCCACTGCTGCTCTGAGGAGTGGGACTGTATGTTACCCCATAGCTAGAAAGCGGCTGAGATAACATACTATAGTTTTCATATTTATTTTGCTGATATTGATTATATTGTTGCGAAAAGCTGTAGCTGTACTCATATGGATAGGTTCCGTGTGCTTCAAAAGACTGATGCTCACTAGCCGGGACTTGATCTTCATTTTGCTGATTTGAATATCCGTAAAGTTGTTGACTATTGACTTTTTCTTTTTTCTCCATAGTCTTTTTTTCAGCCAGTTGAAGTAAGTGTTATTCCTCTGAACCGTTGACTGGCTAGTATTGGAGTATTGTATTATAATATCGATAGTTAATATTGTGTTTTGTAAGATACAAAGCACAGTCCTGCGATTAGATATATCAAGAAATTAATTTGAAAAACAAAATAAAAGATAATAATAATAATAAAAAACAATAATAAAGGAGCAAAAAAAAAAAATGAGAAGGCGAAAGAAAGAGAAAAAAATTGAAAGTGGAAAGAAAAATTTAAAAACCCTCAAAAAAAGAGACTAAATATTATTTGCTCACCATTCAGTGATATAGATTCACCTGAAAATCAAATTAATAAGATTTAATATTTAAAATCTATACGCCTTCAGTGGCTACAATTAAGATAACTGTAATTTTTGAGTTGATAACATGACTTTCTTGATGTTTATCTATTTTTATTTTTGTATCTTTTCTGTCTTTTTGTTATGATTTTCTTCACTGTCACACTTTAGCCTTAATTAACAGGCCATTTACTTATCAGTCTTTCTAGTTTTTTTTTTATGTTACTTTATTCTTCAATGTTCCGATTTGAATCTCCTCTGACGCATGTACATATTCGTGGGTTTGTCCTCGTAAAGGGAAAGAGTGGAATAAGAATTGTCAAATGATCGGTCCACTGTATACTACCATAGATCTAACCATATTCTTTTATTGGTTTGAACATTCATAATTTTAACCATACTGATTTATTTACAGAGTTGAAGTTTATCATTTGCCAAATTCATCCTTTTTCATCTAATACTTACTCCGTAAGCGAATCATCCATTTTTTTTATAATAGCTATATAATATCATATATCACCACGTAAAAAGCTTCAGAAAAGATAGAAATATTTGGGTTTTTAATTTAGTGGAGGTGGTTTATATACCCAAGCTTTCAAGTTAACGCGCGTGACATTATTGTTTACAACAGGTTCAATTTTGTTTATCTCTAATTTTTAATACTTACTTTAATGGAAAAACGCTGTATTTCTTTAATGAAAGTCTGTAACCAAATTCTTGTTCTAATACATCTTATATTTGAATCAGATAAATGAAGATATAGGCCAGCAATTTCGTTTGTTTTCTTATAGTTTTTTGGTTGTCCTGGATAAGCATTCGTTGTTTTTTATCATATGAGTCTTAGGTGAACTGAAACCGTGGATCAATTACTCAAGTATGTTCAGAAATGAGTTAGAGTTCTCAAAACCACAATTAAAGTAATGCTTGTGACATTGGCCAAATAAGCGTCCAAGGGGATGTATCATACATATAACTATATAAAAGTTAATAGCACCTGATTTACGAACTGAATGGCATATATTCTGTACTGTCTGTATCTATATATCAATACTTTTTCTAAAAAATAGAAAAATAAAACACCCTGCTTTCACTAGAAGTGGATCGTGCTACTCACATATCTGACCGAATCTTCTAGAAAATGCGAAAGGTGATTTTCTCTGGATTATAATACGCGATTAAAAGTCTCTCAAACATGTTTGTATCGAACATGAAAAGCTTGTTTTTTCATTTTTTTTTTTTTCATTTAAAGTTCACAAATATAATTGTATCCATTTCATCAAAACCTGAAATAAACACAAAAAAAAGCGGCACGTGTATTTTAGATACGGAACATATTTTACGATATTTACGAAAGAAGAAGGTAAGCTCAAGGTTTAGCATTTTCAATAAAATCCGTTTCTAAAAAAAAGAATGGCATTTTTTGCAACCAAAATTACGTATATTTTGAAGTTCATAATCATTAAAAAATTTCAAGAAAGTAGGAAAATAAGTAAAACAAACATTTAAGAAATCGATAATTTGAAAATGCAGCTTTTTAGTTCCTTTTTAACGTTTGTGCTAACTAATTTATTTTATTGCCGTCATTGTACTGGTACATTTCCAGTAATATTTTAGAAATTCGAGCTTTAACCTTTTTAGGTTGTATTTGTTTTCTTTCAAAAAGGGTGTGATTTCTGGAGAAACTTGCAGAATTAGCCAAAAGAAGGCTTTGAATGGCTGATGTATAAAAATTCCGGTCACATTTTAAGCTTGGTTCATAAGAAAAAAAGTTGATACAAAATGTATACGCAAGTTTTTATTTTTTTAGCGCTTAAATAAGAATAAATGAGTTGATACATTGTGTTATAAAAAAGATACTATACTGATCACAGCTACAATAGAATACTATACTCCAATGAGAAAGATAGCAGATCCAAGAATACCAATCAAGTCGAGAGCATGCAGATTGTATTTGCAAATAAGCTCTGGTGCATGCCGGTTTATAAAAAGTCTTACATGTATATCAAACATTACTGATAAATTATGCTAAACATTTTCCTTTTAATTTGGTCAGATGAACTGAAGCTTATGTTAGGCGCCATTAAGTGGAATATATTTTTGTTGATGCTTAAACCAGTACTTTAATAACAAGTAGTTTTCTTGTAGAAAACTTATGATTTGATAACTAAATGTTACTCAAATATGATACGTGGAGATTACGTTTTCTTTACAAATATGTATATTATTCTATTTGGTGTGGCTTTTTTTGGTATAAAGAAACATTTTCACGCACTGGTTAGCTTTGATTTACCTCTACTGTGACTTACTTATGTTTTAATATCCGACCTTTACTTTTTTCTGCATGGACAAGTTAATGGGAAGTCATGCCTTTTCTTCGATGTTTACTTAACTTATCTGGCACTGCTACTACGCTTTTAATAATTATAGATTGTTCTATTTTAAGCCATTCCCTTTGGGCGGATGTTACCAGTTTAAAAGTAACCATCGGTAACACAATGTTGAGTTAGTAAGGGTTATGGTAATAACAAACTCATCTGCATTTTAGCTTCGCTCTTATATAACTTACATCCTTTTTATGCTTTATTCTCTTGAACAGATATATATGGCATAGTTAATAGTAAAGATGACTTAATTAAACCTATTTCAAATAACCTTTTTTTAAACTGTGCATGAATTAAATATCCGCTTCGCATAAAAGTTTGTGTACATGGAGGTTCCTTTATAAAACAAAATGGATCAAGTACTTGGATACAGTGAGTAATACATTTTACTCAAAAGGTAAATATCAAATTTTCATGAAAATAAACCACTCATAGCAATGCCAGTACTTGAATGCTAATGGAAGTGTGTAATTTTGGATTTAAAATACTTATTACTTTAGAGGGATCTCACTATAATTGATTATATTGTATAGATTCCCTTGCATTTACATGATATTTACTCTATTATATTTTGGATAATTTATCTAAAATGCTCAATCTAGATATTAGTATTTGCAATTATAGTTGAATTAATCCAAGAGTCCACTAAAAGCAATGAATAGAGGTACATCTATTTTAGTATCATGACCTTTTCCTCTTAATTAATAAGTTGTAAGAATTGCTATAATTTTGCGTACCCTATTACTACTTCCTTAGTTAATTAAATACTGTTTGTTTATATTCCAGCGCGGTTATCTGTAGTATACAACAGAAGATATGTATTATGTTAGTATAAAACAAATGTAAACAAATACTACATTAAGTATATGATACTGTTGCATAAATCTCACTCTGCCAATTGTAATATTTTTAGGAACAAAATTCAGCACAAGAATTATGTTGTGTGTCATAATGAAAACGATATTTGTACAAGTGTTTGGTATCATCAGTAATATCGCATCTTCAGGATGAAAATCACTAAAGTATTTGATTTAAAAGGTCATCGAGACACATACTCTGGCGTTTTTCGAGGGGTCGATCCTTTAAAACATATACTTTTTAAACTATATTGGTACGTACTACATTTGAATACTGAAATACAGTAAGAACCCATATATAAAGGTGTATCAAGTTAATTTTTAGTATTACGGTTTCTATTGATATACATTCTTCCGAAAAGTCATGTATATTTTATTTAAAATTTTTTTTTCATGATTGAAACTCAAATTATTCTGATCCGGCAGTCAGGTAAAAGAAGTTTCTCTTTTCTTGCTTTACATATGTGATGAAACCTATTTCGATCAATCCTTTTATCAGTTGCTGGGATTTTACTTGACCAAGTCATTACATCAGACTGTGATACTCCTCGCCAAATAATATAGTATGATAGAACATGAGCTGGTATATCATGTTTTTATAAAATAAATTACTTGACTATAATGTAGTGGTGTTATAGTTGTATGTGTATGGCGCTGAGTGTTTGAACTCAATGAAATTAGTGGCTTAAAAAATGTTATGCCTTCTACAGGGAGTTATTCCTTTTTATTATAATGAATTATATAAGAGATAGCATCAGTGACATGGAGAATACGCAAATAATGCTCATATCTCATAAATCACTACCGTTTGGTACAGCCACCATTATTCTTACCGCACAATTTCAGAATTAATAAGGTCAAGAAAACAACGTAAAAAATTTCTTATAATATGGGAAATAAGAAGCCAGGAATCCAGGATATAGAATATGCGTATTATCAAATACGATAGGAATAGATGGTTTTAATTTCAAATTTTTACTAAAAACTTGAAAATCCCGCCTGATGAACATGGTTTCCAAGTTAGTTCAATAAAAATTTGGATAGCAATAAATTTGAGTTTATTGGCTCAGGTATTCAGGTTAAAGCTAATCCGAAAACATTTGATAAATAAGTTCTTTATACTTTAGCAACTTTTAATACTATTCTTTTTTGCTTTATTTTTTAAAAAAAGAAAAAAAAGCCAAAAATAACATGTCTGCACTTCTTGAAACAAGTTAACGTTATACCCAGAAAACAAATGTTCATTTCCGATAGGTTTTTGAAGAAAAAAGTGAATTTGACCTTAAAGAATCAAAATACGCCATGATAAACCCTATAACGGATATATTAAAGACCTAGAGAACTTAAGAAAACTTTAAGTAATGTAGTTTCAATTTATACTGTTTGAAGTTTAGATATATTGGAGTATTTAATATGCTTGGCATGATCTTCAGCAGAACAAAAGGCATCGTTATTTGAAAAACCCCATTTATTGATTTAGTTAATAGTTAATAGTTGTCGAAGTTTATGTGTAGATAGGGATAAATTATAAGTACAAATCTAATACACCTCATAGAGTATTCTTCTTTCTACATTGTAGGTTATATAAGCATTATAGTTCTGGGAAAAAACATAACTTGGGAAATTGTTATTACGATCATAATACTTGAATATATCTTAAACTGTTTACCAAATAAATCTATAAACCTCCGGCTTTTAACTTGGAGTAGTTCTGTACATTCTTATGAAAAACGTTACTTTTGAGCAGTAAATCCTTTCTTAATTCAAAGCGATCACAATAACTATATGGAGACCAACGTTCTAGAGAGTCGTTTGTTCACATACCACATATTTTGACCCTTTAAAGGTTTTCATCATCTTTTTTTTTCATATTTGTATTGGTTACCATATCACTGGCTCTAGCTTGCCATTAATGGGGTGATGGTAGAGATAACAGTCATATCCTTCCGTGACGGAGTAGAAAATTAGTCCATCCTTCAGCCATCTAAGATCACTATGGTTATAGACAAACAAAAACAACTATTTTTAGAAGTTAATTAGTACTCATTCTTTATTCTCAGAGTACAAAGGGCTCTTCTATCGTACATCGATTTTAGTGAGCATTGTGAAGGTGAGATTGTACTTTTTAGCAAAACCCCTTCTCTCATAACAGAGCTATTATCATCATATGGCCTTCGGCTATAATCCGCACTTGATCCTAAATATAATATAACAGCCATGTGAAGTATGCTTTTTATTATTGTTGAATTGCTAACTATTGTTTCATATCTTATATCTTAGCCAAAGATATTTGACCATGTTAGTGTTCGGCGTCTTACATATTTTACTAGTAATCTAAAAACCATTTTGTAGTACCAACAGGTAGGAGTATTGAATAGACTCTATATTTTTTATCGTTTTTCCCTTTTTTGTTTCTTCTTTTGTTTCTTTTTTTTTCCCGTTGTTTAATAACATAATAAGAAGACGCTTATGATCGAATGGAACAAATATGAATAGAGGTAAAAAAGAATGCTACCCTTATTTATTTCTAAGTTCTATTCAAAACTAAAAAAATAATAAAAAGACCCTTCAAAAGCAATATACTAACAAACCATGAAGGCGATTAAAGTCACACACGCACATGTATGTTAACGGTTATAAATTGTTTTTAGCTAAGAAAAACAAATATTCCTCGTTCAGAAATATGGTTAGTTTTACTCTATTCTAAAGTAGAGCCACTTTTTTTCTAAACAGGATTTGATAAATACGTAGTAAGAGACTTTTAATAGTTTCTAAATAAAGCATAGAGAAAGCCAGGTCATGAAGTACTTGAAAGCTAAGAGAGTAAGGAGTAGCCATCGACTCTTGAATAGTTTAAACATGGATACATAATTATCGCTGGATTCTAAAAACGAGCGGTGTGTATGTTTGAAAACTTAAAAAAAGATGGGAAATATCCAGCTTATATCAATGATAGTATTTAAAACTGTTAAGAACTGGGTCTTCATTTTAATATGAATTCCATTAAATACACTCACTTCAAGGAAGGAGTTCATTTCACAGAAATTAAAACCTTACAGAGTTTACTCTTCGGAAATGTTCTTTTGAGAATTCAATACATCACAGTACTATATTATGTATTTTAATCCCTTTCCAGTATGTGTTTTTCTTGACCTTGATCAATCTTGTAACAAGAAAAGTATTTTCCTCCATAACTTTTCAATTTTGAGTACAAATGAGTAATAGAGATATCGATCGGCGAGATGACCAGCCTAGTTTGATTCGAATAACTATTAGCCACCCTTACATAAAATAATTGCTATGTCTTAGTCTATACTTTGTGTTCGTATTATTTTTGTAGCAATAAAAAGGTAAAAAGTACAAAGTATAGCCAATGTGAATTATACGAACTTTTTCATCGTTACATCGATACACAATCACTTTATATGTTTTGATTGCTATTTCCATAAAAAACTGCGGAACCTCATTTTGAGCTCGTAGAAAAGAGATATCTCCCGATTTCCGAGTGATTTCGTAATGGATATGCTGTAGAATTATGCCTATGTGTTTTAACTTTAGTATTTGTCTACTTTTAATAGTTCCATTAAAAAGAACAGGTAATGAGGTGAGCAGTGGCTTAGAAGTGTTGTTTCATGAATGAGGATGGATTTTTACAAATAAACATACTTTTATTAGCAACAATATAAAATTAGACGTCATGAGTACTTTAAATGGATCTATGTACGATATAAATAGCCTATATAATCATTAAAATCGACGAAGACTGTTTACGTTTGTACTTGTTTACATCTAAATAACTTGATGTTGAGTAATAATTTTTTTACGTGACGTTGAACAGAGTAACCAATGAAAGGTGATGAATGGTTACCACTTAATTTTATTGGATATTTGTTTCAATACAACTAGTTTACATAAGTGCTTGATAATCTATTTAATAAGATGAGAAGATAACAGTATTCGCATAAAGCATCTTGTTTTATCGGTTCACTATAGTTTTTTTCATAGTAGAATTAATTGGAGGAAGTAAGTAATGTTTTTTGGATGTACAACAAAATTTTTTACAAAAACGCGCTTTATAACGGGTATACCCTTTTTTGGCTAATATGAATGAAAGCAGTATATTTTTTAAAGGAAAGGGGGTGCAGAAACACAAGGTATTTTTACAATCTGTTATTAAAAAGTTTTTTACATAATAAATAAGTGAGGACTGGCTAAAGAAAATAAATAAATATCTGATGGCACAGGCATTATTTAAAGAGGAATATACTACATATTCGAACTCAAAATAGTAAAGACCGCGCGTAGAGGTTATATACATCAAACGATTAGAGGGTTCTTTAATTTTTGAAATATTAAGCGTTTCTGGATCAACCCATATAAATTAGTAGCCAAAGTAAATTTTAGATTTTAGTACTTTCTTGTCATCTCTTTTTATTTTTTGGTTAGTATTATCAGTGTTGTAAAGGATTTTGGTGGAGATGGCAATGGTCTGGGTTTATTTCCTGGTTGTAATTCATAAGATGATATATACACTATCGTAAAGGTAGTGGGGCGCTAAAGCGCTCTAAAACTTCAGAAAGGCGGTAGTGCAAAGTCTTTTATTAGATATTTTGGTCGGAATTCTTTGCGACGCGCATCTACCATAAATCGTTCGTCAATGATTCGAGTGAGTACTATAACTTGTATTGAGGACTGTGTTTCTTGACTTCTCGTATATAGTCTTTTTTGGCAGCAAATCATCAGCGATATATTCCATGAAGGAGGTAACATAGCATATCTGAGGGCATTGTCGTGGACGGCTTTGAGGAAAAAAGAATATAAATGATTGTTTCATGATGATGTAAAAGATTTCAAAAGGTAGGTCTCCAGACCTAGAACTGTTCTTGTAAGAAGAGTGTCTATTGGAAGCACACTATGGGAAAATTTACCCCCTAACTTTCACCGTCCTAGGAATGACCATCAATTGTCCTAGAGAAAACGCAGCCAAAAATCACTGCTTAAAAACTCTAAATTATTTCATTGGGGCAATAATATCATCAGTGTCTATTTCATTAGCTTTTAAAAAAGTATAACGATATTAAGGTACTTGACCCTTTTATAGTCCTTATGTAAACCTTATTGAGAATATTTCGATATAAACATTAAATCCAGATGATGCCTAGTTGATACCAA
>VCJL01000569.1:1665-15475 GCA_024139405.1 Backusella mclennaniae | reverse complement strand
GTTTTTTTTTTTTTTTTTTTTTTTTGCAAGACATGTAATGCGTATAAGTGCTAACCTTTTTTTATTTTATTTTTATACCTATTTAGATGCGTAATAAGCCAAAAGAAGCACCCAAATTACCCGAGAAAGCACCCTTCTTTTTACCAACTTTACCGGGTGCCAAAACCAGATTCGATCTTAGTAATATTGGGACAGATCAAGACGATTCCAAGGCAATCCGCTTTAATGAAATCAATACTGAAAGTGAATTCACCAAGCTTTTAAGGGCATGTCATGATCACGATAAAAAATGTAAGTCATTTTAGTGTATATATTTAAACTTTTTCTAAATCATTTGGCCAATTCTAGACAATTCATTTGTTGATTACGTAAAGTCACTAAGTCCATCTGCAGTTGACCTTGAAGTGCGATCGTTACCCATCGATGGTGAATTAAGCGTTTTGAATCTATATTTGGAAGCCATTTCATTTATGCTTCAAACCCGTAAAAACTTTGAATTTGCACAAGCCTGGTTGAACGTGTTTTTGAATATTCATGGTGATTTGCTGATTGCCAATCCAGAAAATACCATCCATGAAAAATTAAATTCCATTCTAGACGTACAAGAATCAGAATTTGGTCGATTATCAGAAAAGATTCATTATAGTCTTTGTCTTATTGATTTTACTCGCAGAACTTGATTTCATTCATTTTTTTTTATATAATAAAAATAAATTAATTTTTTTTTAGACAAAAAAAGGCCCCTTTTTTTATTTATTTTAATAAAAGCAAATGACACAAACAAATAATGATTATTTTGGTACTAATGATAGACATTTGAACCTGGAATCGCCTTTAATCTCTTTAAAATATCGTGCACCTGATGTTCTTTTTTTTTATATATATTTTAAATTCATATGGTTTATTAATTTTGTTTGGTGTTTTACATGTATTAAAATACTAAAATCAACAACTCTATAATACTTTAATAAAGTGACTTAATTTTTGGCACGACGATTTATGCTGTGACTAATGGTTGGATGACTTGAAGTAAGGGAGGAAGGTGTCTTTTCTTCGGTCTGAAACCAGCGACTCATAAAGTTACCCTTCTCAGAAGAGACGGACGAGGCAGCGGAAGAGGAAGAGGAAGATGTATCAGTGGTGCTGATGCTGATACTACTGCTAGTTTGGGGTATATTATTCCAACTCTTTTGCTGTTGGGACAGACGTTGCAAGGATTCGGCAAAGGGATCTTGAAAGCGTCGTACTGACCGATATTCGCGGTTCACTCGGTCCAATTCTTTGGTTAATCGCTTCATATTGGCTGGATGATCGATGTAATCTTTATCGTTGGTTAAAAAGGAAAGTCGCTGTAACTGCAACTTGTGTTGTGTACGATTCACTTCATGATAATGCCTTCTACGATCATTGTAGTTTGAATGATCTAAATAATATGGCATTTGCTAAATGTACTAATGCTGATAAATAATAAAGAAGAAAATAGAAAAGAAAGAGAGAAAGAAAGAGAAAGAGGTATACCTTTTTATTTATTTAAGATTTACTAAATGTAAAACAAAAAAATAAATAAATAAATAATGTGATCACATATTATTTTAGAAATAGTTTATTCATCTTTAGTTTTGTCCATCCTTTATAAAGCTGCTTAAACATCACGGATGGTATTGGACTGTTACTTCTATAGAGAAGGTACAGTAGCAACAAAGCTGTCAATAAATTTACACCTGCATATTTTACAGCTGCCTATATACAATTCGTATTTAGTACATGTAAATAAAATGATTTACAAGTCAAAGGAAGCGTCCTGTTCTTGTATATTAATCCAGCATTACCTTTATCACCCATTTCCAACTTTCACCCAGGTCATCTGATTCAGTCTCATCATCCGATTTCTTTGGTTGGATGCGTGGTTTATTTCGTTCCACCAGTTCCCTTCTCAAATCATCCACACGGTCGTTCAAAGAGATCACTTCACTTTGGAGTCGCTCAAGTGTTTGTTGTGCTTCCACGGCAGGTTGTTGTGTTTGATGGTTGGTAGGACTTGAGATACGTAAATTGGATTGGGTAATGGTAACCGATGATGCACGCGAACTAGCCAACGGCGAGTATATTTGAAAGGTAGGCGATGGTGAAGGGTGATGTTTTAAATGTGTACTGGAAGCCGTTTCCCGTAATTGCCGAACGCTCTGGGACCATGGATTTTGGTTTGATAACACGCTCAAGTCATCCAAGGTCATCATGTGTTTCCTGTTTCTAGGTCCGCCGGTTGCCTCATTTAATTCGATTTCACGAAGATAAGCTTGTTCTTCTTCATCAGCAGAGGTATCCATATCTATATTGTTTTTTATTCGATTCAGATCCGACTGGTTTAGATTTTGACATATGATACACACACACAAACCTTTATCCGAATCTAGTTGATCCTCTTGCTCATCTTGAGCTGATAGATTTCTCAGCATTTGTACAATTTGTTTTGCCTCTTCTCTTCCCGTGTTACGTTTATATGCCTAATAAATACAATGAAATCAAACAGATTGAGTATTTTTATACATGTATTCATACTTTGATATTTATAATTGGTTATTACTTCAGTGGTTGCTTTCAGTAATGCCTCAACATAAGCGTGCTTTGCATTCAGACTATTGATACTCTTTAGTTTTTCCCATGCATCCCTTTTATTGTTATGGATTTTATTTGTATCATTGTAAAATGCATAAATCAGTTTATTATTATCGTAAAGTAAATAAATAATACAGATCCAACCATTTTGCTCTTCCGACGACATCAAATAAACCTGGTCTTTGTATGTTGATATCTCCTTCTGTTGCTTGTTTGTAAAGTGCATACAACTGAAAAGTATTCAATCATTGTTGCTGGGCCCTTTTTTTTTATTTTATTTTATTTATTTTGCTTTTACCTCCAATTTCTCGTTTTTCAATAGTTGAAAGCTTGATTCTCTTGATAGATTTTGTATGATGTTTAATGCATTTTTGAACCTTAAATCAATGAATCTTTCTGTATAATGACTTGGTCTATTAAACATATCTTTTTATAACAAGTAAAATAAAAATAAAATAAAGGGGGAAAAAAAGAAAAGTATTAAGGAGAAGGAAGAAGAGAAAAACAAAAAAAAACGTCTTTGTATCACCTGGACTTTCAAGTGATAAGCACACACAGTTTATGAGTCACCTGATCCAACAACAATATGAGAATGACTCTCTTTTTTTTTTAGATATACTTTCTCCTTTATTATTATTATTATTACTATATATCAAGCATAGAGATAGAAAGTGGGGTTATCTTTCCAAACATATATAATCAAGTAAAGTAATGGCCGCAACAACAGTTAGACCCAGTTCAGTTTCCTCCCCCACACCCTCTCAAGATGAGCAAATCCCACACCTTCTCTCGCTCAAGGTTATGCGTCTTTCGAGACCTAATCTAAGCTCGACCTTACCCGTCTATTATGAAGACACCGACACGAAGCTAACCGAAGGTCTTGATTCCCTTACTATATCCGACTTGACAGCCTCCCATCCCATCATGGGCACCAACGAAAACAATGTACAAATACGCGACTTTGGACTAAGCGACATGTTAAAGTTACCATCGGCCTTTGGAAACATCTATCTCGGTGAAAACTTTAGCACCTTTATTAGCATCAATAACGAATCGCCCTCCCAAGTGCTTCAGGTCGGTGTCAAAATAGAACTACAAACATCTTCACAGCGGTTTGGACTTGCAGACACAACACAGCAACCACTTCGGGCTTTGGATCCCAACCAGACGTGGGATGTCACGATTGCTCATGAAATAAAGGAATTGGGTGTTCATATCCTGGTATGTTCGGTCCATTACACGATCGATCATCGTAAACGTCATTTCCGTAAATTCTATAAATTTCAAGTATCGAATCCACTTGCGGTAAAGACAAAATTGAACAACATGTTGGATGGACGTGTATTTTTAGAGGCACAGTTGCAGAATGTGTCGGCAGGCCCCATGTTTCTGGAGCGTATGAGGTTTGAGCCCTCTGAACATTTCCAGTTTCAAGACTTGAACAAAACAAATGAAGCCAGTGTTTTTGGCGATGATTTTATTCACCCACAAGATATCCGACAATACCTTTATATGCTTACACCCAATGTCAATGATCGCATATCCCGCACCACCAACGCGCTGGGTAAATTGGATATAGTATGGAGGTCTTATATGGGCGATTTGGGTCGATTGCAGACATCACAGTTGACACGAAAGGCACCGTTATTAGAGGATTTGGAGGTACAGCCTTATTGGATCGAACAGAGTGCGGTAAAAGTAGTATTGGAAACACCATTCAAGCTGGGTATACGCATTAAAAACCACTCCGGGCAGAATATGAAACTGGTCCTGTCAACGGTCAAGACAAAGATGGGCTCGGTGCTATTGAGCGGTGTGGCGAGTCAACAGGTCGGGGAACTACCATCGTCTGAATCGGTTGAAACACAATTGGAATTCTTTCCTTTGACTCCTGGACTCCAGCGTGTGGGTGGGTTAAAGGTGATGGATTTAATCACAGGTTATACAAAGGATATTGACCATTTATGTGATATTTTTGTCTTGTCCCACTCAAAAGAATCATTTTCATCTGATATACAATAATAATAGTAATAATAGTGATATACAAAGCCCTCTTTTTTTTTTCTGTTGTTGTTTTAGTTTTTCTTGTTGCATGGTTTATATACATTGCTTTGATCGCGCGGTTTTACGGGTCAAGTTATCTGATGTTCAAATTATGGATTTTTTAGAATCATTTCAAAAAGATTAGAAATTCGTGACAACTTTTTGGAATTTATAAGCATTCACTATTGTTTTACTATAAAAGGAGACTATGGTTGCTTTTTCTTTTTCTTTTTCGTTTTTTTTTATTATTATTGCTATTCATTTTTAAAGATAATCGATATGGTCAGCGCAGCCGTTCAGAAATCTGGTGAGAATGTATCACCTCCTATTGGCAAGTTGCAGTCAAACAATGGAAATGTTCCCAAATTGTTTACTCCCATTACCTGCCGCTCGGTTACTTTAAAAAACCGTATTGTTGTGCCTCCGATGTGCATGTACAGCTGTCAGGATGGCTTTTTCAATGATTTCCACTTGGCACATTATGGCTCGTTTGCTTTGAAGGGTGTTGGTATGATTATTATCGAGGCAACCGCTGTTGAACCTCAGGGACGTATTTCTCCAAATGATTGTGGTCTTTGGTCCGATGACCATATTTCCGGATTGAAGCGTATTGTTGATCTGATCCGATCCCAAGGTTCTGTGCCCGCCATTCAGTTGGCTCATGCTGGTCGTAAAGCCGATATGGGTTCTGGCTGGTGCAAAGGCGGTTACCATCTTATCTCGGAAGAGGATGGTGGCTGGCCAAATGATGTCCGTGGCCCCTCTGATATCCCTTTTGATGAAGATCATGCTCTCCCTCACGCTCTTACCATTGGAGAAATGAAGGATATTACCCAAAAGTGGGTCGATGCTGCTATTCGTGCTGACAAGGCTGGTATCGAGGTTCTTGAAATTCATAGTGCTCACGGGTAAATTTTATACAATTCTTTTTCTTTGATTTACCTTTGTTCATCTTGATTTAACCTTTTTTATTTGTTACACAAATATTTACAGATACTATATTCACAACTTTTTATCTGGCAACTCCAATAAGCGTACCGATCAATATGGTGGTTCTCTTGAAAACCGTCTTCGTCATCCTTTAGAGATTGTCCAGGCCGTTCGCCATGTCTGGCCCGAGCATAAGCCCCTTTGGCTTCGCTTCTCTGGTACCGACTATAAGAACCCCGAAACTTTAGGTTCAGACCCTGAAGGCTGGGATGTTGCTCAGGCAACCGAATATGCAAAGAGATTGAAGCAAATTGGTGTTGATGTTGTGGATGTTTCCTCAGGTGGCAACCTTCCCCGTGTTAGATACCCTGTTTCCCCTCTCTACCAAGTCCCATTAGCAAAATATGTTAGGGAAAATGCTGATATCCAGACTGGCGCTGTTGGCTACATCACGACACCCAAGGAAGGTGAGAGCATCTTGCAAAATAATGAAGCCGACTATGTTTTGGTTGGTCGTGAGCATTTGCGTGATGCTGGTTGGACTAATAGAGCTGCCAAGGACTTGGACGTCACTATTAAATGGGCTAACCAATATACCCGTGCTCAAAGAGAGGGTCCTCCCCGTCCTCGTCAATAAATGACGATAAAAGTTAATAATACTAAAAATTAAACTTGTACACTGTATTTTTTATGGATTCACTTATGTATTCTTCAAATGTATATCCAATGTTTTAATTATAAAATGCAAATTTATCCCTTGGACATGTTTTTACTTGCTTTTGTTGGATGTTTTGTGTGCTTGTCCATTTCTTGCAATGCTTTTATTGGCTTACTTTGAATAAGCTAGAATTGATTGGCTCTCCCAAGATGGCAATAGCCAGGCTTTTTTGAGTGAATGTTCATAAAATGATTTACCGCATGCTTGAGAGAGAGAGAGTCGTCACAGGTGCTATAAGTTTTGATTATCGATATTGGTATTCGTTTTATTTTCCTTCCCCTTCATTTTATATAAAAATATCATGTCCACTCGTCACGCCAGAACTGCGGATAAAGCAAGTAACGAAAAGAACGCTAAAGTCTTGAAGAGTCTTCTCCAAAAGACACCCAACAAGTACTGTGCAGATTGTAAAAAGAAAGGTAACTTTTGTAGTTATTTTAAAACAAAACACGCCATCAACACTTTGTTTTTTTTTTTGCAGATGCACGCTGGGCTTCTTGGAATCTTGGAATTTTTATATGTATCCGTTGCTCTGGTATTCATCGCTCACTTGGAGTTCATATCAGTAAAGGTAAAGTTGATATACTGTTATATAAAGCAATGGGAGGGGGACTAAGTATTTCGATTAGTGAAATCTGTTGATTTGGACACTTGGATTCCTGAGCAAGTGGAAAGCATGGTACGATGGGGCAATGAGCGTGCAAACAAGTAAGCAGCACTACCCAGTGTGAGGATATATTCATTAACATATATATTAGATATTGGGAGGCAAGCTTGAAAGATAGAAAACCCTCAGAGAGCAACATGGAGTTGTGGATTCGCCAAAAGTACGAACAAAAGAGATGGGCAATGAAGGGATCCATTCCTGATCCAAGCACCTTGGGTGGTGATGATGGTGAAAGCATTTCGAGCCAGGTATAATTTTCTTTTTCGCAATATTTATATTTGTTTATTAATAAATGTTACACCACTTTGTCAATATGCTTATTATTTATAGCCAAGTTGCCCTTTGCCTGCTCAATCTCCACCACAAAAGGCTGCCGAAAAACCAAAGCCAAAGCAGTCCGAATTTGCCAACTTGGATGCCTTCTTGAGCTCGCCTTCTTCTTCGCCTGCTATTTCCCATCAGGCCTCACCTGCCGTTTCGCAACTCCAAGGAGCCGACTTTTTCTTCAACAGCGAAGCTACTCCCGCTGCACCAGCTGCCACACCCAGTAACAACCAACAGAACCAAAAGCATAACGACCTCAAATCATCCATTTTGTCCTTGTATAGTAATATACCCGCTGCTGCCCCTCCTCAGAACTATGGCAACAATATGGGTGGCTTTCAACAACAAATGGCCGGTCTCTCCATGAACAACACTAGCACTTATCAGCAAAACAATTATCAATACAACAATGGCTTCCAGCAGCAACCAAAGGTAAATGACCCTTGGGGCTCATTTGCTTCTGCCACTCCTTCACAAGCACAGTCACAGTCAAACTTGCCCCAAGGCGGTCAATTCTTTAGTGATAATACCTCTATAACTCCAAAGAAGCCAGAAAGAGAGTAAGTGTCTTTATTACATGTGTTATTTTGAGCTAATACTGATATTCCAAATAGTGCCTTTGCCGATCTCTTGGGTTAGACAATAGACTTTTTTTATTTTATTTTCAATGGTTTTATACCAACATTTCTTATTATTACTTTTGAATAAAGACAGCATATTTTTATAAACACAACTCTTATTTTAATAGCTGCGTTTTCTTTGTTTTATCAGCCCAAAAAAAGTCATCTTGAATCAAGAATAAAACAAGATGCAGGAACACCAAAATCAATAGGAACCTTGATGATCTAATAACCTTTAAAGTAGGTATAAATATTTATCCTGAAGCCTACTCTGGATTCTATTTTGAGGACACAATGGGTTGAAAAAAAACCCTTCTATGTGTTTGACCTTCCTAAGAATTAAAAAGTAAATATTCATTTCCATATTACTTTATTCTTTATCAACAACTATACGTTAAAACAAAGATATTATTGGATTCTTTTTTGCGCAGAGAAAATGTCAACCAAAATAAATTCACTACTATATGTTGAAGGATAATATAAGCGTTTTTCCCTTAATGGGTCAGTCAAAACAGCTCTCTAATTGAAGTGATAATCGTGTAAAATTGACTACTATTCTTGAAAGTGCCATTATGGACCTCATGATATAATGGAACTGAAACTATAGATAGTGCTCTTCACTAAATAACCCAACAATAACCCTTCTCTTATTGACTGTTCTTATTCGGGCAAGACAAGGTTGTCACTTCTTTAGCTGACTCATGATGCGGGTTCGGCTATTCAGAGCATCTTGGTTCTCCTTTTCCTGTGCAGCTAGTCTAATGTGCTGTATTTCGGTCACTTTTCTTTTATAGGCTACTTCAAACACTTCATTAATTCTGGATATCGTTACATGCATTATATTTTTTACAGCAAACGGCATTAGAATGACGTCATTCAGAAAAATAAAGTACCCAACATAAGCTTGATGGTTCTTACCTTTTGCAAAGAATAAACCTGTTCAAGGTCATGTTTATAATCCAAAGCTCTGTGTTTCTTTGCTTCATTTTGAAGAAAGAGGAGAATTCCGTTTGATTTCCATTTTCATTGTAGCCACAAATAAAAGAACTTTTTATATGGTATGTTGTTGATATACAAAATAGGTAATTTTATCTAATAAAATTAAGAAGTAGGATGATTTGATTGTTATATTTTGTTATCTACTTAATCAATATAAATACTAAGCATCTCAAGATGTCCTATCGTAAAATATATGAAAATTCCTTTAAATGGAATCTCAGATAAATCGATAATAATCCAACACGTTTACCCCTTTTTTAATTGAAATTTCAGACATCTTTAAATATATCAAAGCAATCTGTCAAAAAAGCTTGGTGATACACAATCTTGTTTTTTTTAGAAAAAGGGGATGACTTTATCCGAACCACCATCTTTTAAAGATCCGCGTTTTAATTTTTGTATAAATAAGATCCCCCATCTTTTTCTTATTGTTCCTTCTTTCTTCAACTTTTTCCCTTTTTTTTTGAAAAAAAAACATGAGTCAAGAAGCAACAGTTGCTATTGTGGGCGCAGGTTTAGTAGGTGCATTAAATGCCATTTACTTTGCACAAAGAGGTTGGAAAGTTGAATTGTTTGAGCTTCGTTCAGGTAAGACCTCTTTTTTCCCACGAGTTACAAAAAATAATCATACGCGTTTTAGATATGAGAGAGGATGTTGAAAGTAGAAGAGGAAAGTCGATCAATCTGGCATTATCGGAAAGAGGATTAAGTGCATTAAGAGCAGTTGGTTTAAATATCGAAAAAGAAATTTTAAAGGCTTCGATACCTATGAAGGCAAGAATGGTGCATGTAGGCGGTAAACAGATATCACAGGAATACTCTGTTCATGGCGAGGTAATTTAGGAAGATGGTGACGAGAAGAAGGCCTGAGGCTCATATTTTTTTTCTTAAATAAAAAATAGCACATCAATGCGGTTGATAGAGCAAGATTGAATGAGATTTTATTAGATTTCGCTGACGAGATGGATAATATCTCTATTTATTTCAATCACCGACTTGAGCAGATTCATTTTGATAGCAGCACATTAGAGTTCATTACAAAGTAAAATGATATAGCATGGTACATGGAACGAGTGGTGGGTAATGACCCTTTTGTTTATAAATAGGACCGGGGAAAAGGCAAAGTACAAGGCTGATTTTATTGTTGGTGCGGATGGTGCATACTCCAGAACTCGTCAGCAGATTATGCGTCGCACAAGGTGAGTCAAAGTGCATATAAAGTGTTTTTGTAAAAGGAGGGGACATGATTCTTAATCATATCAATTATAGAATTGACTTTAGTCAGGAATATATTGATACTGCCTATTGTGAGTTTTATATGCCCCCAGCTGTTGGAGAGGATGGAAAGCCTACTTTTGCTTTGGACCCTAACCATCTTCATATTTGGCCAAAACACACCTACATGTTGATTGCACTTCCTAATCCTGTAAGTCAAGGGTGAAAATTATTTTTTTTAAAAAAAAAGATAATGTCAACTAATGGATGATGGTGGGAAAATAGGATTATTCTTTCACTTGTACACTGTTTATGCCATTTAAAATGTATGATGATATTGATACAGAAGAAAAATTATTGGAGTTCTTTAAAAGAGATTTTGATGATTTCATACCGCTTGTGGGAGAAGACAGTCTTAAGAGAGATTACTTTAATAATCCAAGAGGTTCTTTGGTTACTATCAAGGTAAAAGAAAAAAGGGATGGAGATTTTTTATTTATTTAATTGATTCATATTACATAACAGGCATCACCTCACAACTATGGTGATAAAGCCGTCTACATTGGTGACGCTGCTCATGCCATGGTCCCATTTTATGGACAAGGCATGAATTGTGGTTTCCAAGATGTTGAAGTGCTACATCAAGTTTTGGATGAGCAGCAAATTAAGCCCGTTTTGGATAAAGAGGGCAAGGTGCCTGGACTTGAGGATGCATTGAATGTGTACTCCACTGAGCGAGTCAAGGATGCCCATACCATTTGTGATCTTGCACTATACAATTACTATGAAATGCGTCATGCTGTCACCTCTGTTCGCTACTTGGCGCGCAAAAAGCTTGAAGGGGTTCTTCATGTTGTTTTCCCACGCTTAATTATTCCACTTTACACCATGGTCAGTTTTACTACGATACCTTATTCCAAAGTAATGGATAGATGGCATAAACAGACATTCTGGTTAAACATTGGCCTTAGTATTACTACTGCCTCTGTTGTAGGCGCTGCTGCTGTTTTTGGATTCAAGAACAAGGATAGACTTATGCCTGCTGTAACTAACGCAGTCCAGCAAATTAAAAACATGTACTCTTAATGTATATCATGAAAAAAAAAAAAAAATAGAGAAATATATTTTTATTATTATATAAATCGGATCATAGATCACTATAAAGTGTTTGGAAATGTCTCATGGTTAGATTTTCGTCATAGAGTCTCTTCCATGATACAACTGTATCACCGTTATATAAAATATTGATAATACGTGCGCGGCGTTCCCAGCCCAAATGAGATGCTCCATAGCCGCTATAACTAGCTCCACCACCATAACATAACTGAATATTTTGTTTTTCTATACAATAATCATTGACATGATCGTGTCCACTAACAGATATACAAATATAAGTTTTCCTTCTTGTTAGTCTTGTAGTCTATATATAAATATTTTCATCTCACTAACCAAGAAGTTAATTTAATATCTCCAGCTATAATAGGTTTAAAATATAGACATATTAATATATATGTATAATGATTTTGATGTTGATATACAGCCATTACCTTTTTTAAAAGCTTCCAGTGCTGAAATATCATTTTTTTGGGGGGTGGAGACACTTTCACGGCTATCACCCAATATAGGTAAAGTATTTCTGCCATCATGATGATACTCCCTAACGTTTGTTGATTCAGTCATTATTACATAGATATTCATAAATATATGTATAATTACCAAATTGGCATATGAAAGAAAGCAGCAGCATTAGGTTTTGACTCTAATTGACTAAACCCATTTGCAGAATTGACAAGCCAATCCAATTGTTCCTGCTTGATATAATCATATTCTGATTTTGTATCATCCGTGTATCCATGTGAATCGAGAAAATAGAGTGTAAAATCATGGGTTCTAAATATATAAAATGATTAACTAGGTCTATAGCCATGCTTCAATCACTTACGCTGCTTTTGTGGCATTTGAATATACTTTCAAAATATAATTACCAACACCGGGTATATCCAAAGGGCCTCTTTCTGTCAAAGAATAAGGCATTCGACGTATCACCTCAAACAATTCTTCTCTAGTTAGGTCATTTTCGTCATCATGGTTTCCAAAAATAGCGGCCCAGGGTATCTTTTTTTTAATGACAGGTTCTGCAAATTTAAAGGAAGCAGCACGAGAATCACTCACACCGCCGCCGTTGATGTTGTCTCCACTGAAGATGACAAGGTTGGGTTTTTCTCTTTCTAATAAACGTTCAATGACTTTTAAAGTGGCAATATCACCATCGCAATCCATCTATTGTATTGTATGTATATACATTATAAGCAAACATTAAAAAAAAAGGTATTCTCTTTTTTTTTTTATATACATTACATCAACAGGTACATCTCTACATTCGCCCTTTTCATTGGTCAAGTGCAAATCACCCAACTGCAGTATTTTAAACTGGCTATTTTCATCAAAGACCAATCTCGGGATCTCTGGTAAGGCCTGATAGCCTCTTTTAAAAAAGAGATAGGTGGCCTCACCAAAGCTTCCCTTCCCATCCTTTTCACTATTCAAGTCAACATTGATTTTGTTCCATCCAAACGGTGTAACTGCATCCTTTCCATACTCAATAGCCAATTCCTGTACTGCTTCATCTACTTTTGTTTTTGAATCTGTCTTGTACCAGAGGTGAATCGAGTCGCCACGGATAGTAGCGGCGTTTAAATTGACGTCGATCTTTTTATAGCCTTCAGGTGGAGTTTGATCATTGATAAGGATCACAACACTATTTTAAAGCTGTTAATATACAAAAAGACTTGTCTGTACGCGAAATCAACTTGCTCTGATACTGGATCTTGTAGCTTCTCTCTCTTATAAAATAAATATACACTCATTCCAAAAACAACACCTTTGTTTAAATCTTTTTCTACTCTTTCCCAGCCCTAGTTTGATCGCTCTATCAATAAAACGGTAACTCTATCTCTCTTTCAATGCTTACATCAATGTAACAATTATCTGTGAAGCACTCTTTGGCAGTAATCGAGGTAATTGGATCTATTGTGCGACAAATAAGCAAAATGATGCTGTCACACACCCCTAAAACACATACCTTTAATACCATCCTGACTATAATACATAAACAAGTGATAACCACCCACATCCTGGTTCAAATCCACCTCAATTCTTTTGTATTCTGCACCGACCACTGGACTCGACCCTTCCTTGACAATAATGGATGTAATGGGGTTATTTGAAATGGACGTATCCTTTGTATAAAGCAAATACAATGGATGGTCTGTGCCCTCGTTCAGGTCCACTTTGATTTTCTTCCATTTGTTGAAGTGTGGAATGCCAGTTGCATTGTCATTGCCACGCATAATCATCAGGTCGGTGATAGGTTCTTGGCTTGAATCTTCTTTGATGTGCATAAAGACAGACGGTGCATCTTTAACGCCCTTGTTGAGATCTGTGTCGAGTTTTAAATAGCCTGGATGGTTGGCACAGGCATGCGACGCATCGCAAGACACGAGCTTGATGTCTGAAATGTAGGCACTTGAGATATGGACTAGTATTGAAAGTAGGAGATAAAGTAACAGTTGCCTCATAATATCTATACAAGAAGAAGTAGGAAGAGTTCTTTTTTATTTTTGTTACTTGATATATATATATGTATATATAAAGCTATTGTTGTTGTTTTAAGGAGGA
>VCJL01000564.1:47465-61290 GCA_024139405.1 Backusella mclennaniae | reverse complement strand
CAGAAGAATTATATGATCAAACTAAAAAAAAAAAAACAGGGAAAGACAATGTGAATTATAGATTGTAGTGGCCCTGGTGGAAAGTTCAAAATTAAAAATAAAATAAAAATTCTAAATTTAAAGCTTTATTCATTTATCCAACCTATTGTAAATCATACAAAAAAAGAAATATTTTATTCAATTTCAATCCAGAAGTGCTTTGTTGTTATTGATTATCAGTTTTCCTACAGATCCAAACACTAACTCTATAAAAGGTTCACCGTTAAAATTATCCTCATTTAATGGCTTGATAGGTTCATCACGGAAAGACACAAACACCTGGGGTTGCTTGTTTTTGGTTTTAAAAAGAAGATGCTTGCTATCCTCCATGGTCTTCACTGAAAAGTTGCTATATTCTCCTGCTTCATGAAGATATAGGCGAACATCCGAAAAGTGGTGCTTTGATAATATTAGGTTCGCATTACTCTCCATACTTCCGTCTAAGGAGAGGACGCGTAGGTTTAGTAGACAGTTTGAAATGAATTGGTCGATATTTGCTGGGCTCGGCCATAATCTAGACGCAACTCTTCAAGCTGGAATGAGTGATCAATGTCCCCAGTGAAACAGTATTTCAATGATTTAACTTGATAGATTTAACCGTTTTTGAGCATGAATTGAGAAGCATGTCAATGTCGATTTCATCGCTGCCTTCAAAGTCGTCGGTCTCAAAACTTATAGTAAGTGACTCGAGGACCTCTAAACTTTTAACCCAATCAAATGGACAGGGTCTAACATCATACATCGAGAGATTTTCTATATGTCTAGCTTGGTTAGATTGAGATAAGGCCGAACGCCTTGTATTATCGTGATCCGAGAATGGTACAACGTTCTTAATTTGACATCGATACTCATCCATTTTATGAAGTATTTCAAAGTTGTCAAATTCGGCACCAGGAAGATGTATTGATGTCAGCTGAGGGCCGAGTCTTTCCAATAATGGAGTGTAACCAACTGAATATATATTTCTGAGCGCTTCCATGTCCTCTTGCTCGTAACCGCGAGTTTCAATTTCGATGTAGTACTCTTTTAAGTTTGGATATTTTTTGAATGCATAGAGGAGCCAACTGATTTGATCATCTTCGACCACGTATTCCATTTGAACATACACCAAGGTAATCGAAACTATTGGTGTAATAACTGTGGGAACGAGGCCATTAAAAGGTGCAAGATCCACTACCAGATAATCTATACTTGAAATATTCTGGTGTAACATCTCCAACTGCGCAATAGTTATATAACTGTACTGCAGGGACACTCTTTTTAAATCAGGCATGTTTTTCAAAACTGGAAATAGCTGGTCGGGGTTAAAACAATCAACATAAAGTTCATTAAGGCGAGAACATAGACCTGCTTCTGATAAATCGCGTAGTAAAGTACAGGAATCTGAATCTTGTAAGCATCTCACTCGACAATTTGATCCAGCTATCTCAGAATCAGAATCAATGTCGTCCGGTCCTACAAAAGGTCCTGTTGTATTGGAGAAATGGGCGAGGTTTGGAAAGTATTCAATAAAATTCTTTATATCCTGAGAATCCCAATATTCGAGAACAGCCAAGTCTACCACTTGTTTTCTAAAAGAGGGTGTCTGCTTCATGATGTCCATAAATTCATGATAGCGACCTTCATCAGAAATCTCGAGAGTATGAAATAGCCATTGGTTTTTTATAGCGTTTTCCCACAATCGACAGACAAACATGCATTCCTTCTTTGGTTGAAAGGAAGCTGAATAAATATGCGATTTAAGATTTCAAGGGGAAGTTGATCCATATTTGGTTGTAAAAGAAAGAGGAAGATAAAGATAAAATTGGTGATATAGGGAAAAGCTTATATTTATTGCTACATTATAAAAGTACAAATATAGGCATTGTAAATATATAGTTGTCCTTAAATCAGAAAAGTACTGGAGCACCATTAAAATACAAGCTTTTCGCTGAATGGACAACCACTGTTGCATGAGGTTTATCATTGAAATTAGGGTCGTCTATGGGTTTTATATATCGATCTGATGGTGGTGTGGCTATATGCATTTTACTATCCAGGGTATTATATAGAAGTGGCTTGTCAAGTTTTGATGTGGAAAGGGAAATAATATGACCAGTAATCCAGAAATGAAATAGGGACAGGCGATGATTCGGTATTTTTAAAACTCCACCTTTTGGTACACATCCTTTCAAATGTAACGATTTCAGGTTGGGCAAACAGTTTGAGATAAATTGATCTAGACCATCGAGTTTGCCTGCGCAATGTAGTTCCAGCTTTTCGAGCGAAAAAGATATCGATGGCACAGTTTGGAAATAAAGTAGAGAGCAATTGAGTTTGAGCGATTTAAAGGTTCTCGTGCATGACTCCAAAAGGGTCCTTAAACAAAGTGGCTCTATACCATCACTGCCTATAAAATCAACGTTGTATGTATAGGTTAATTCAAGTGAATCGAGAGCTGCTAAATTTTCGAGCCACTCAAATGAACAAGGTCGGATATCAAGTATTGTGAGCTCCTCCAAGGACATGATTTGATAAGATTTCGAAAGAACTGAAAGCAACCAGTTATTCCTATTCGCGTTAAATATCAACTTTTTGATTCGACATCCTGCTTTATCCATTTTCTCGAGTATTTTATAGCCAGAAAACTCGGCTCCACGAAGGTCTAGTGATTGTAAGTGAGCGCCAAGATTATTCAACATTGGTAGATATCCAACATTATACAAGTGTTTCCAAACGGCTTTGTCATCACCGTCATAAAATCCATCATATAACTTGTAAGCAAAATGGTCAATTTCTGGGTATTCTTGGTTTACAAACAAAGGCCAGTTTCCTTCGCTATTATTATATGTACCGTACTGATGAGAGAAGTGCCTTAATTGTGGGTATTTTTTACTTGCAAACGAAAGAAATCCATCTCCATCATCCATAGAATCCAATGTAACAACTAAGGAAGTAATAGAGGTTGCCGGCGTGATATCAGCACCACTTCCATTATCGAAAAGAGAATTTTCAAGCTTAAGCGCCTCTATCGAAGGGATATTTGCGTGCAATACTGTGAAATCGTCTGCTTTTAATGTACCGTTCCTCAATACCAGTCGCTTCAAAACTGGCATGCTTTTTAGTTTTGAAAAAATATTGATATCCGCCAAGCTTAGGGCCTCCAAGTTCAAGTCTAGGTCATGAAGATAAAAGCACCGATTGAACATTGCCATTGCACGCGTCAATTCACATCCACCCAAATCGCGAATGTATTCAACTCGATTTCTTGAAGTTGCTGCTTCCAAATCTTCATTACTGTCTTCCAAAGATTTTGAGTACATGCTTTTCATTTCAATTCTTCGAATATTTGGGAATAAGAAAAGTATTCTTCTCCTATCAACACCTCTTTGCGTTCTTGTTACTGATAAATTCATGACTTGGTGTCTAAGAGACGGCACTTGCTCCATTCTGTCCATAATTTTTTTGTAAAAACGCTGGCTTGGCTTACTTTTATCGATATAGATGGTGTGAAACAAGCAGGTTGTACCTATTAGATTCTCCCATTGGCGGTTAACCAGCATGCATTCTAGCTTTTGCCTGAAAGGAAGCTCTATGAATATTTCGTACAGAATATCAGAAGGTAGTCGATCCATAAAATCAATAAAGAAACAGGTCTATTTGCACTGCGCCTCATTTTTCCAGCTTTTAAATTGACGATGCAAACCCCCGACAGAATTACCTTAAAAGGAAACCATCACCCTTAACCAAAACTGCGCTCTCATGGAACAATTAAACTTTGTCAGATAAGACTGAACATTTGTTCATTATGCGTCTTAGATACTATTTAATGTGATATATATATAATTTTATATTTTTTACCTCGATAATATCAGCATTGTTGCCATGGATCAATAGTTTTGATCACAAAAGGGTATGTTGTCTGATCTTCATGCACTCATAAATGGGCACCTATCACTAAAATAGTATGTTCGTAAAGCGATTAGCAAATACAGCTACATACATATATCATAATTAGGGCTTAAAACTAATATAATAATAACATGTACAATACATTTACTTGCATGTGACGCTCTATGATGCTAATGAGCCCTTAGAAAGAGGGTTCCTCCTTGTCAAGTTACCCCCACACAAAAAAAATTATCATTGATACATGACTAAGAGAAGGTTGATTTATATATATATTTGTAAACATTGCACCTATTCCTATTACGCATAGCTTATTCCCAAGTCTATTAATAAGGCACAATAGCTATGCCTGCTTGTGCTACGTGCAAACATGAAGTACTTGCCTTTCTGGTGCTCCAAGCGCCACGTGATCCATTACTTTAAGTTTCTGGCTTTGTTCTACGACCAACAAAAGTCAGCAAATTCCATTTATTTTTAATATTTTATTTTTGTTTTATTTATTGTTTTTCATAATAAAACATCAAAGATAACATCACCAATTAACAAGGTGAGCGGAAAGTTTTTATTAATAGCACTATTATAAAATCATAAATCACTGACCTTTGAAACGATAAAAAGCCTTTGTTGCTATGAAGTGGCTGCCTCTGCCCAAAATAGCTCATGGTATAGCCATTTATCCATTTAGTCCTTCAAGTGTTCCTCAGCGCAATAGCTCGGGTCTTTTAACCCCACAACCAGACGACGTCTCTTTTACAACTTTGTCATCTCAACAGTCTGAACAAATATCAACTTGTTCAAATGACTATTCACAGCTAATTTCGCTCGAAGTAGGCGACCAAGTATTCATCTTTGAACAACAAGGTCAATGGTACCGAGGCCATGTTTTGACACCATTAGAACAAGGCCATACTAATATCAAGGCTCCGATCGGCTGCTTCCCTCGATCCCACGTTCAAATTAAAGAATACCTTGACATTGATCCTGACGAAACAGACTCAATGCCCTTCCGACGCTCAGACCATGAATCAACTGCAGGTTCGTCTCTTACAGCGCCTCGACCAATGTCAGAATTCATTCGTTTACCTCGATCATTTTCAGAGTCGTTTCTTTCCCAACAGAGCGAGACAGTCAACTTGGTACCAAGACCAGGCAGTCTAAGTGAACTATGCTTTGATTATGAGGACACGAAAAAGCAGCTATCCAATCAGATACCCCCACCACCAGTACCGATGGCTCGCTATGATCAATCAACTGTGACTGGAAGCTCGGAGCCCTTGGTGGATGAGATTGCTGCCTGTGTGAGCGAATGGAACAGTCTTTTATACACTTATATTGAAAATAGACAGTACAAATCATTCAATGCCCTAAAAGATCACATTAATTATTTATTTCAAGCACGACGACAGTTATTGGATCAAGCATTGTCAAGGGAGGAGTTGGTCAAATTACGTAAGGAAATAGTTCACCGCATGGTTATGTACAACCTCGACCAGCGCCAGGATATGATTGTTCGTCACCCTGAAAAGGGTTATTTATTAGATGCTGCTAATGCATCCATCTCCACTATCTACCAGATGCATTACAAATACACTACAAAGAAATTACCAGCACCGCAGAAGGAATCCTCCTCCTCAGTACTACAATCAGAGGAAACTGGTGCAAACACAGGTCCTGCACCAAAAGGTGGTAAATTCCATCACTTATTTTTCGAATTGAAAGCATGTGTCGCACATATTTGCCAGCCTGGCGAATTCACAGAGCTTTACTTTTCTTTGTATTCGGCATCAGAGAAGAGGTTCCTTACAGAGCAGTTTATGGTAGTCCTCAATTATCACGGTATGCCGAAGGATGAAGCGCTGATTGGTAGATTAAAAACAATATTCATTGACCTTGCGACTCAAAACATAAACAGCGACATCTATCTTGTTTGTTATATTGTACGCCTGGGTGGTATGAAGGGCCCCGAGAAGGATCATTTCGGAGGTCATGGATCAATGATATTCGGTAACCATCATGATGGTAGAATGTTTAGTTACTTTGACTCAAAGCAGGTATCAAAACACTCCAGCTTTAAACGCCCCTTTGGTTGTGCCGTCTTGAAGCTAAATCCATTGAACACCGAAACTGATATGGAGTACGATATGCCGATTTACACTGCTGTCGTTGAGGCAAATTATACTGAATTGCATCAAGATATTATTTTTGGAAATACAAAGGCTTATGCCAAGAATCAACGGGCCGAAATGCTTCGAATCCACTTGCAAACGTTTTACGGTGTCTTGGATGATGTGATCAAGACTAATGTTGGGCAATTACAGGATATTCCTCACACACTAAGATTGGGCTTTCCTGATGTCGTTTTTCCTGATGATACTCGTAACGAATTGTACTTTACACTTCAATCTGCAGATTTCTCAATGTTTGGAAGGGCACGCAATTTACAAGCTACCATTTCTGTACGTGATAATCATACAGGAAACGTCATCGAGAATACTATTTTTACCGGATCAGGTACGCAGCCGATCAGTCAATGGGATAGCATGGTGTTTTATCACGAGCAAAAACCTCATTGGGGCGAGACTATCAAGGTTGCGATTCCCAAAATGGAGCAATGGGAGCGAAGCCATATCTTCATCACGTTGCGTCATGTTAGCTCTACAGGCATCAACTCACCAAATACAAGTCAAGTAGGAGAAAAGGCTATTGCTATGGGGTTTGTGCCCTTATTTTTACCTCCTCAGCATCGTGATTTTGTGGCTGATGGAACACACACTCTGTTCATGTATCGGTTTGACCGTGGATGCCATAATTATATCGATACCACACCTTGGTGCTGTCGCTCTACGTCACCGTCAAATATGCAGGGAGAAAACAAGAGCAAATCACCTCCAATGACTCGCAAGTTAGGACATCACAAAACTGCATCCAATCATAGCTTCATAAGCACTTCATCATCAAATTTGTTCCCAAGTTCGCTCGATGTCCCATCCCCGATATCAGGCAAGCTGGTGATGCTAAGGGATACAATTTCTGTCTCGACCTTTTTATGCTCTACTCGATTTACTCAAAACAAGGTCTTGGTCAAGTTGTTAAATTGGAGAGATATCATTGAGGATCCTCAAGGGTCTGATGAACTATTAGCAGTATTGGATCAATTTACATTTGTGGGCGAAGTTGAAGTTGTTAAATTCCTTGCCGACATTTTGGATGCCCTATTTGATATTATGCTATGGCCGCACGGTGAAGAAACACGAAACGATGTGAATGATGAGGTATTAGGAGCGATTGTATGGCTATTGGGCATTGTACAAGATCGACGTTTCAGTAACTTTAGACCTGTTCTGGATGTATATATCGAACAGCGGTTTGTTGAAAAGGACCATCGGGATGATAGCACCACCATCTTTGAGTGTCTTTTAAGAGGAATGTCACGACTGTGTGCCAGCGCAAGTGATCCGTCAAAGGCGAAGCGACTTCGAAGCAGTATGAAGGTGTGGGATTATTTGTTTCGATTTATCGTAAGATCACGTCAGAATCAGTCGGCACAGACGGATGCTGTATTTCAATCCGAGCTGGAGGGGCTTTTACGTGCAATTACACAACTCATGTCTGCAGATCAGCCAAGCTCCATGATTGGTACACAAACACTTGCATTACAACACTTTTCTGATATTCTGGTTGAACTTCATGCAGTATTTACCCCTCAGCAAACGATGGATGTTGCGGTGAAATTCGTAGACACCTGTGCTCATGTCACTGGTCGATTGGTTGGATTCAAATTGGCCATGATCCTTTCCATTGTCAAGGGCCCTTCTTTGAATGATGCAAGTTGTCGTTTGGTATTTTCAAACCATGTGTTCCGTTGGATTCGTGTCTGGTTGAACTCTTACATGGCATCAGCAAAGGATGTTATCTTTTCACGTCAAGTAGAGCAGCAGCAAGAGGTGGTAGATCAGCAGCAAACAAGACTTCCTCGATCACAGTGGATTGAAAATCTGCGATTGTCTCTTACCATCTTAAGTGAGGTGCTAGGTAAGGTACGAAGAGCTTTTGGTTTGGCTGCTTCTGGATTATCGTCTTCTGTTTCTTCCCCTTCTTTGGGTTCAAGGCCCATTTCTTTGGCCACTAGTATTGGAGAAGATGAGAGCAATCAAGAATACTCCCCGTTGGATCTTAACGGTATCACAGATGCTGCTTTACAATTGGTGCCTCAGTTATTGAATGCATATAAAGAGCTGCAAAGACTGACCATCCAAGCAATCCAGGTTTCAAATGTACCAGAAACGAATGGAGGAAATACGGGATCTTCAGGTGTTGGTAGTGGTGCTGGAACAGGCAATATTGGGTCTAGTATTAGTACAAGTACATCAAATACCAGTGGAATGGCAAGTGGCATTGGAAGTGTACCTGCAAGTCCGTTACTTTCACCAAGTGTATCCAGACCCATGTCTAGACAATCATTCAGCATCTTGAGAGAACGTGCCAGCTCCATCAGTGGAAGCAAACCAGTATTTAATCTATCCGACATGATACAGGATGCTGGTAGTAACAGCAAGTCGAAAACAACTGTTGTATTACAAGCACTGGCCACCTTGCCTTATTCACCCTTTCCTAGTAACTATCCATTCACGCCAAGTAAAGGAGCGGTACAGACAAACCAGGCGGCTATGATAAGTACCGGCTTGATGGATTTGACAGTTGTATTAATGGAGTTATTCTACTTGACACCTCGCCAGCAATGGGTTCATTACATTGAGGCGGTGTTTGAACAGGACGGTGCTGAAGAAACCGCAGATTTCCTAAGAAAGGTGTGCTACACATGTATGAGTATTTTGTTTGGTGACAGTCTTACCATCTTGGACGAATCAACCGTGCAATCAGATGGTATGCTACGTTCAGAAGAGGATATGACACGAGAAACAAGAGCGCTACCCTTCCAATGGTTAAATCTCTCAGCAATTGCCCATCAGGTGGTGTTGATGGATATACTTGAACCCATCATTTCTATTTTCGAAAACCCAGCATTTATACCTCTCAAGATTAGTTATTTTGAAGCTACAGATGATGAATCAAAGCTGGGCCAGTCTCTTTTGCTTTTATGGAGAACTTACTTTTCATCAGTGCTTAGAGTAGTTGGTAGTCCTCGGTTAGAGCTTGAAAAATTCCTTCCCCAGGAACAACGCGCAGTTTGGAAAATCGCGGGTAATATGCGAGGTCAAGTAGGCGCAAAATTGTTTTTGAAATTGTGGAACTTGGCTGGTGGAAATAGATACGCCTCACGCGAGCAGCATCGTGTTTCATCAAACGTAGACTATTTTTCTGGAGATATTAATTTTGATGATCCCCTTCGCAAGAGTATGGCTTCAATCGAAGAAGTAGATGATGATGACCACCATATTGAGAATGATGAAGACGACGAGGATGGCGAAGACGAAGAAGAAGACGAAGAAATAGAGTATAATGGCGGTAGCGTAAAGGAGAAGAGCATAGCTCCTAATGAACCTAATCAACCCAGCACATCTACCAAATCCACCTCATCTTCTTCTACTACCACCAACAATCCTATAACAACTATAATATTACATGCTCCTGATTCGAGAATATGCCTCTTACAGCAAGATCTCTCTCGTTCTATTCTTCGACCCGCCTGTTCTGTCATGCTGACACATCATGATCGTGTGCGCGTCAATGCCTTGACAATCATTGTGGATATTATGACATTTGAATTGTATACACATGGAGAGTTACGTTCTATCCAGCATCTTATTATCAGTGCACTGGACGGACTTGTGATGACGGACCTGAAGGGTGACAACATTATTAGCAGTAAGATTGCTCCTGAAATGACAAATATCCTTGAAAATCGACTTTCTGCAGATAACCGACAAGATCTGATACCGAATGGTAAGAAATCGGTCGAGTCACTCAGCATACTTTTAGGGCTACTACTTCAGATCCGCAGTCTTCCTGCAGACAGTGATGAATTTATGGACGAGCGCATCACGGCCACACTCAAGCTAATGAGATATATTCAGGTGATTGAACGAGAGGAGATCTATATTAAATATGTACACCAACTTGTTCAGCTTCATCTGGATAGCCGCAATTTCATCGAGGCTGCACTGACGCTGCGTTTCCATGCAGACTTGCTCACTTGGGATCCCGCCGACAAAGCACACGAGATTCCTGAGCTTGGATTATCAGCACAGAGTTCATTTGCACGCAAGGAAGGATTGTATTTGAAGATGATCACCTATCTGGACCAAGGTAGTGCATGGGAAATATGTGTGCAATTGTGTAAGGAATTGGTACATGAGTACGAGTTTACCCTCTGTGATTATTCCAAACTGGGTGACATGCTACAGAGACAAGCCAGTTTTGTAGAGAACATTGCCAAGAAGGAACGCTGCTTTACTGAATACTTCAGGGTTGGGTTCTATGGACGCGGATTTCCTGTCAGCTCACGTAATAAGCAATATGTCTATCGTGGTCTGGAATGGGAGAAATTATCCTCATTTGTCGAGCGAATGCAGAATCGCCATCCAAATGCTCAACTCTTGACCGTTAAACATGCTGCTATTCAGGAAGATCAACTGAGGGAGATGGAAATGGCTTTGGATGGTCAATACCTTCATATCACACCGGTTGTTCCTCTTCCTTCAAACAATAGCTACCTACAGAATCCTTTGGCACCTGACTATATCAAAAAGTACTATGAATTTAACGAAGTGTGTCAGTTTTCATTCTCTCATCCAGTAACCAAGGAGGCCAACACTGTGGCTGATAAACAACCTGAATCCGACTTTTTGAATTTGTGGACTGAAAGGGTAGAGTTTGAATGCGAAGACACTTTCCCAACCATTGTACGACGTTCAAAAATCATTGCCATGCAAGTACGGGAACTTTCACCTATTGAAAATGCACTGGAAGCAATGCATAATAAAAACGCTGAACTGGAATCGTTGAACAAGAAATACTTGGCAAGCGGAAATAGAGCAAATCTGAGCCCCTTTTCGATGGCACTCAATGGTGCGGTGGATGCTCCAGTCAATGGTGGTGTTCCTCTCTATAAGAAGGCGTTTTTGAGCGAACAGTATTGGGATGATCATCCTGAAATGCATCAGGCTATTGAACAGTTACAGCAATCTATTCTTGATCAGGTAATTATTTAAAAATGGGTAGATATTATATTATGGACATATGCTTAACTGATGTACTTTACTATGTACAGACTGTTATTATAAAAGAATGCCTTGGTACTCACGAAAAGCTTGTAAGCACCGAGATGCGACCTTTCCACACGACTTTGACTGAATGTAAGAAAATCAAGAAAAGACATGGACACTTATAGATACTTATATCTTATTTGATAGTTTATTATAAGAATTTTGCTGATGAGATCAAGATCCTCAAAGTAAAAGCTAGACCCAAGAAAGCAACGACAACAAAAGCCAAGGCAGATATACCTACGTTACCTGCGCTCCCCGTCATGTCCCCCATCAGTCGTGCCTTCTCTATTCCCACTCCTGTTGGAGATCTTCCAGGATCTCCTCTCACACCAACATCCTCCTTTGAACATGCTACTATGTCAAGAGCAGAGAGTATATCGCGTACTTTGAAAATGTCTCTACGTAAAAAGTCAAGGAAACGATCTACTAGTACAAATGGCTTGAAATAGAAACAAAAAGAAAAATGAGATATCTCTCTTTTTTTTTTTTAGTATATTATTTTGTAAAATATTATATTTATTATCCTTATTTTAAAATAAAAAACATCACTATTATTTTGTTTTTGTAATTTTCAACACGAATGTAAGAAGCAGCAAGTAATAAAGAACTAGTAGCAGCGAGCGTTTAATTCATTTGACTTTAAAAATAATCGCATACATATATTTGATGATTATCGATAATATCACTCAATTCCATATTATAGTTTCCATGTGTATTTAAGCTTTTATATATATTCTTTATTGATTAAAATAATCTCTCTCTCCCACTTTCTACCTTCTTAAGGACAAGCAGCATCAGCACCAGATGCCTTTGTGTTAAGAATCAAAGCAACGATAAGACCATAAAGACCCAAGACTTCAGCGAAAATCAAGATCAAAATCTATTGCAATAACAGATCAGCCATGTATCCACTTTAGTGATAATAAGTATATACTAACCATTCCGACGAACATTCTAGGTTGTTGAGCAGTAGCACGTACACCAGCATCACCAGTAATACCAATGGCAATACCAGCTTCATCATTAAGAAAAGATTAGTAAAGTCATTCTTCCTTGATATAATATAAAACACTTACCAGCAAGACATGAAAGACCGACTGAAAGACCAGCAGCCATTTGAATAAAGCCACTAAAAAGGGTTTGTTTCATAGCAACTAAAATAATAACAATAAACATCAAACATAAAAGGGGTTGTAAAAAGGGATGCTAACTTACGGCCAGATGATAGCAAGACGGACACCACAACACCATAAATACCCAAAATACCAGCCATGACAACAGGCACAATACACTTCAATACTAAATCAGGGCGAAGGACACCCATAGCGGAAAGTCCAACACCGGATTTGGCTGTACCATAAGCAGCTCCGAGACCTTTTATTTTAAGGGGTTTTTTGTTTGAGATTCTTGTGGTTATCATTTTTTTTTCGCGTTTTTTTTTTTTAAAAAAAAGACTTACAACTAAAGACAATAGCGGCGGCACAACCCATAGTACCAAAGAAGGGAGCATAAACAGGACTAAAGAGATAGAGTTTAATAAGTGCTTTCTGGTAAACTATACTTGGTGCTTTTTATATATATTTACCAATAATCGGCCATTCTATATAGTTTGATTTCTAAAAAGTCAAGATGGAGGTTTATTTATTTGTTAATAAACATCCTTTATTATAGATTGAGATGAGTTGTCTCTTCAATATTTTGAAAAACTTACAAAAGTGTTAAATGACAAAAGTTGATGTGAATAACAAGCAGAAAAAAAAAGAAGAAAATACTCCAACATGAACGGTTTGATATATAAAATAAGGTCGTTTTACAACTCAGAATTCGGAGTTTTTTAGGATTAGGAAAAATAAATATCAAAAAGGCTTTGAGGTGTCAAGTTGGTAAATAAAAACCAACGTCAAATGATGTAATTACCATAAATTTGATCATTATGTGAATCTGAATTGAATTGACACAAGTACATCGCTTTATGATTCAGTTCCTGAGTCCCTAAATACAGTCTCTTTTTTTTTTTATAAACCCGGTTAAACACTCTTAAAACCTTATAGATTCTATTTATATTCATTTATCAGTTTGATAGATGCTGATATAGTTGACACTTTATTTATTTATTTATGATTACAATAGTAATGAGATATATATTTATATTATGATACAAAGGTTTAATGGCATTTAGGATAGGTAGAATTAATCTTATGAGTAACATGAATCAGAGGAGAGTTTTTGGCAGCACACTTCATTCCATTAGAGAACTTGGCAGAGAGGTAGTAGTCACCATCGATAGGATGTGCGCCAAGATAGAGATTGAAAGGAATTGAACTACCAGTCTTGCTTATTTCTGCTCCATTGACCAAAGTACTTACATATTCTCCTTCAGCATTCAGTAAACTGACATAGATTTTACCGTCGTCAGGATGGTTCTTATTAACCTTATACTTGATCTTGTAACAGGTATTATCGGTCCAACTCATATTGGCTTTAATAGGATATGTTAATTTGAAGCCGTTACACTCTTCAACAAGAGATTCTGTGGAATTACTGGCAGCAACTTCCATATAAGTACTGGCGGCAAGGGCTTGCGAGGCAAAGAGACAACTAGTAAAGGCAAGGAGAGCAGTGAACTTGACCATTTTTGTTATTTAAGGGAGGCTGTATTTGTGAGAGAG
>VCJL01000564.1:1718-13053 GCA_024139405.1 Backusella mclennaniae | reverse complement strand
AAGAAGTACGAAGGAATCTGGTAACCAGCAGAAATCTTCTCGGGAAGAGCAGCGTAAATCTTGGCTTGAATACCAGCAGTATAAGCCATAGCAACGGCAGCAAAGAAGAAACCAAGAGTAATACGCATGATGGGACGGAAGTGAATACCATAACGGCGACAGGTAGGATAAATGATATTATCGAAAACAGGGACCAAGATGATAATTACAAGAGGATCAATGTTTTGCATAATATCGTTAGGAACAGCACCAGTCCACATGGTAGCGGCTTGAGAGATAAGATTGTTTGTGATCTGGACATAGCAAAGCCAGTAGAAGGGGTACCAACAGAATACAATACAAGCTTTAAGGGCACGCTTCAATTCATCAACAAAGACATCATCCCAGGTAGCCTTAGCAGCCAATTCGGGGTGGGAGACAGCGAGCTTGGATGGCTTACAGTTTTCCATACCTCCAACCTTTCTACTGTACCAGAAAAGTTTACCGGCTTCAACAAAGATGGAACCACGAGGAGGAGCAACGATATATCTCTTACGACCAAGCAAAACGACAGTGATACCAATAACGAACATACAAGTAGGCAAAAGATAGGCGGGCCAGAAACCAATGTTCTTTTCTAATTCAGTAGTGGCAATGGCTGAGAGAGAACCAATGTTAATACCCCAATAGAAGTAAAGGAAAATCTTTTGGTAAGTAGCCTGAGGAGAAACAATGACACGTTCACCCTTCTTGGTAGTTTTAATAAAGGCACGCTTATTTTCGTATTGCTCAGCGACAAGAGGAGCAACATTAGATTTGATACCACCAGTACCAAGACCAATGATGATAATAGCAACAACAAAACCAGGGAAAGCAGCACCGCTTGCAATAGCAGCAGGAACAGAGGTAGCAGTTAAAATAATCAAACCAGCCAAATAAACAAATGCAAAAAGAACAATAGACCAATACTTTCCAAGGAATTGATCAGAAACAATGGCGCCAATAATGGGAGTGATATAACACCAAAACTGGAAAAAGGTTGTTAAAGCGGTGGCAGTCTGTTGACCTTTGCCCATAGCGCCAGCTTGTTCAGCGGGATCTAAAATATATGAAGTTAGCTCTGATGTTTAATGAATTTTTTGATTTGATGATACATACAACTTTCAGGAGCAGGGAATTGGATATAATTCTGGAATGGTCCAGTAAGACCATAGTAAGTGAAACGTTCACATAATTCAATAACAATAACGAGGTATGCTGCAATAGGGAGTGAATCAGAAACTTCTCTCAAGTTCTTCCAGTCCTCTTCAGTAGGCTCAGGTCCTGGGGAATCTTCATCATGAGTGACTGGTACTTCTTCTTGAGATTGAGATAACCTCTTTTCGTTTTCGTTTTCGATCTTCTCAGACATAATAAAGAAAGGAAGTAGAAAAAAAAATTGACGAGATCAAAAGATAAAGAAAAAGAAAAGAGGAATTATATTAAACAAAAATAGTCATTTTATATAAGATTGTAGAAAAAAAAAGCAAAAAGGAAAGGTATATCTTGGTGGTACCAAAGTGTAACGAGCATTATAATTTGTGGATAGAAAATAACAAATGAGTGACCTCCTGTTAGTGCCACCAATAACTGATTCGATAATTCAAATTAGGAACATATGATCTTGTTTTTCTTGAGATGTAACGATTTTGTGTGAGAATTTGGTGTATCAAATCAAGGCATACTTTCCATACTTGACTTTTTGTGTACAAAAAAGGTATACCAAAGATAAATCTAAAAAATAATTATAAGCACATATCAGCAGCATATTTTAGATATTTTAGAAACACGCAACACGCAACACGCAACAGTTTATTTTCCGTATGATTCCTGTAAGATAAAAATAATATCATTGTTTGCGTAACAAAAAGCTAGCATACGCAGATAGCGTGTGTACTTTGTTTTGATGGCGTATTTATTTTGGATTATAAAATTTCGTTTGCAGAACATTACACATACATCAATCAGTTTTGTATATCAACTTTAAGAAAAACGAAAATTATAAAATGAAGGACCTATTTATCAGTTATTTATTCTCTATTTAGATTCTAGTTTAAGCATCATACTAAACAAGGAAATGGCAACCAGTCAACACAGGACTTCTTGCTTATGCTGGATATGCAACCTATGGATCAGACGGCGGAATGATTTATTTTTAACCAATGATAATAAAAGTAGTAGATTGATGGCTATGTAAAGTAACCAATACTCGACTTTTCTTTTCTAACTGACAAGCCTTTGCCAATTTGGACCTTCGCTTATGCTTCAAACGCTACGCTGTTGGCAAAGGCTTGCGCCTGCGGTGGGCGTCTGGGGGGGGGGAAATCTTTGACAAATCACGTTTAAGAACTGATATATCTTTTTGATTCTGATTTTATCAATTTGAACTATATCGCTGTACACAGCGGACTTTTTTCAAAAGTCCTGCTTTATTCCAGTATCACGGTAACAACTCGTATATATAACATCCGAAATATTGAATCAAAAAAATACTAGTCATAATGCTGAAACAAATGTAAAGTATTTCAAGCAACTTAATTAAATAGATGTAGTAGTAAACTATTTCACTAAAATCAGAAAAAACAAAAAAAGTAAATTTTAAATTAATATGGACTAACCTTGCACAAAAGATCTGGTAGATGAATTAAGCTTTTATTCTTATTGTGATTCAAAGTAAGCTACAATACCAATAAAAACAGTATAAAAATGCAAATATGTATATATGAAGGGGGAAAAAAAGAGACAGATCTACTGTATTAAATTGATATTGAAATTAGGGGATCCATATTCTCCTTCTTTCTTTATCGTTGTATATGGATCTAATGATTGGTGAAATAAAGTTCAATCTCATGTAATATCTATTATATGACATTTTTTTCTATTTCATAGTCGATTTCCGATTGAGCCACTGCAGTATAACTTTTATTCTCTTCTTCGGAACGTCCAATAGCATCGTCAGCAGCATCAGTGGCATCGCTCTTATGGTGGCACACATAGAATAGTATTGTACAGATGAAGCAAGCAGCTGAAATTCCTGTATACATCCAAGTCAATTTTGGATCAACTGCAACCGAAACTAGAGCAAAGCCGAAAATAGAAGCAATACAATTAGTGAACAAGAAGAGAGACATCACAATAGACTTCATAGATTGAGGAGCCTTCTTGTAAGCATATTCAAGACCAGTGATGGAGGCAAAGATTTCGGAGAAAGCAATGAATACATAAGAAGGGATCTGGTAAGCAGCAGAAATGGGATAAGGAGTGGCATAAATTTTAGCTTGGATTCCAGCTGTATATCCCATGGCAATAGAAGCAAAGAGGAAACCAAGTGTAATACGCATGATTGGACGAAGAGGCATACCGAAACGGCGGAAGGCAGGATAGACAACACGGTCCATAATAGGGATGGTAAAAATTAAGACAATTGGGTCAATATTTTGCATAATGTCATTAGGAACACTGCCAGTCCACATCGTGGACGCTTGAGAAACAAGATTATTTGTCATTTGTGAATAACAAAGCCAATAGACAGGGAACCAGCAAAACACAACACAAGCTCTGAGAGTACGCTTCAGCTCATCGACAAATACATCATCCCAAGTAACCTTTGAAAGCAGTTCAGGATGATCGATAGCGATATTTGATGGTTTACAGTTTTCCATACCTCCAACCTTTCTACTGTACCAGAAAAGCTTACCAGCTTCAACAAATACAGACCCACGTGGTGGTGTTTGAATGTAGCGTTTACGACCGAGATAAACGACAGCAATACCAGGGATGAACATCAAAGTAGGTAAGAGGTAAGCGGGCCAGAAACCAATATTCTTTTCTAATTCAGTTGTGGCAATGGCTGAGAGAGAACCAATATTGATACCCCAATAGAAAAAATTGAAAATTTTCTGGTAAGTAGCCTGAGGAGAAACAATGACACGATCACCTTTATCAGTAGTTCTGATAAAAGGTGTTTTACTTTGATATTGTTCAGCAACAAGCGGAGAAACATTAGATTTTATGCCACCCGTGCCGAAACCAATAATAATAATTGCCACAATAAATCCGGGGAACGCTGCACCACTCTCGATGGAAGGAGGGATTGAAGTTAAAGTCAAAATGATCAAACCACAAAAGTAAATGATGGAGAATAGAAGAATGGATCGATACTTTCCTAGATATTGATCTGCAATAACAGCGCCGATAATAGGGGTGATATAACACCAAAACTGAAAAAAAGTTGTTAGAGCGGTTGCAACCTGTTGACCTTTGCCCATTGCACCAGCTTGTTCAGCAGGATCTAGCGGATCAAAAAATAAACAAATATATTAAGTATGGTTTACACCCAATGTCAACAAAAACACTTACAACTTGGTGGAGGAGGATACTGAATGTAATTCTGGAATGGACCACTCAAGCCATAGTACGTGAAGCGCTCACAAAACTCGATAACAATAACAAGGTAAGCAGATACTGGAATTTTATCAGATACCTCACGTAAGGTTTTCCAGTCTTGTGCAGTTGGTTCGGGACCATGGCTGTCATCTAAAAATTGAACTTCATTTTCACAAACTTCTATTGCAGACTTTTCTTGCTCCAACTTGTCAGACATGATTGGGGAAATTGCGTAATACAAATAGCAAAAAAAGGAAAAGATGTAACCATTAAGTTTTTTTTATTCGAATCAATTTATGTGACACCAATTCAATCAGATGGAGAAATTCAAACTACGAACGAGTTTAAGCCATTTGGTTAACCAATCACTTCATATCCATCATCTACGATTCGACAGTTTGAAGTGAAGGCATATGACTAATTTTGTTTAGAATTGCTTCGGAGCAGGGTCAGACATGTAACAATAGAGATATATTAATTAGAAATACTACGATGGTTAAGTTAAATATATTATTTTTTAAAAAAGCAAGAAGTGCACAGACTATATTTATTTCGTTTAGTAACTAAACCGTATTCTTGGTTCTCTTTTTTTTTTAAAAAAAAAAGAAGACTCGGACCGTGGCGTTCTTGTTAACGTTTTTAGACGATGAACAGGCTATTTTTTACTTTATTTTTCATTACTTAAAATTGTATGACAAAGAAATCACCAAAAGTAAGTTTGACCATTTATGGCATTTATTTTACACTGTCCACATGGCAATATTTCTCACCTTCATCCTCCGCTCCTATGAATGTTTCTCACGCTCTGATAACTGTATCACTGACTAACCAGTGCGGAAACTTTGGACCGTGAGATTAACGGTGATTTAAAAATATCCAATTGAAAATATCTGTAACAACCTTATCTAAAGTACTCCGATAAGCTCAAAGTCGGTAGATCTTTCTCTTGGCTGTAATTTTCATTGTCACATGTAACTTTTGCCGAAATTCTCTATTTGGAGAAGGGTACATTTTTGTTGTATTAGGAAATTCTGTCTAAAAAAAGCGAAGCTTGTTTACTTTTTAATGCAAGTATAGGTAATTAGATTAGATTCAGTTGCTTTATTTTGCTTAAAGAAACCACCGAAAAGAAATTCAACCTGATCGTTTATTACTATTCTTATGTCTACGATTTACTATGCCCTTATTCCCAAAAAGTAGTTTTTTTTTTATTTTTCCATTGGGCCGGAGCTTTCCAGCTTTCAGCACTCCAATTAGTATAATAGGTTATGAGCATTGCGTATTTGTACAACAACTTTTTATTGAAGAGTAATGACCCAAGCAACTCTTCGCACCAAAAATCATGCATAAACTTATGCTAATCTTTAGATACAAGCGTCTTTTTTTTTTTTTTGAAAAATGATATATACGTATATATTTACTTTATAGAGAGAGAAAAGGGAGAGAATCATTATGTTTTAGATCTATAAAACATCTACCGGTTTATACCGTTTGAGATTAAGAATTTTTATTGTCTGAGACGAAAATGAGCCAATCCCCAATTAGGATTTGAATGACACATACTATGGAAAAAAAACAAGTACGATAAATTAATTTACCCTGGACAATTTATAATGCAATAGAATTCTGCGAAAAAAAAGTGAAGTATTTATAATCAAAAGGTTAGTACCACTGTAAACATTTTTTCTAAATGGAAGCCTATCAGTCACTCAAAAAATTATGGTTAGTTACTAACTATTTTGGAGATGAAGATGGGGGCTTTTTTTCGACAGTCTTAAAAATCGGGTAATTTCAGTTTGATTAATCAGCTACCTGACTAAAATACATACTTCAAGCTTATAATGGACATGACAGTAGTAGTTTATGTTAGATCATTGTGGCTGTTTGTAGCATACTTTGTGCAATTCCAAATCTTAAACATCTCTGTTTTCTCTTGTAGGTTATTTTTTTTATTGATAAAAAACAAACTTTATATATACTTTAAACACAGTAACAAATCATAGCTAACTCCACCTATCGGTATAAGTCATGCGTTTTTTTCTGTTTTTAATATTTAACTTTTTGTATCCTTAAATGTAAATAATTTAAGATTCACCAAGATGGGGATGTCTGTGTGTATGGTTTAAGAATAATAATGAAATGTTTCAGCTTGCATTGTTTTCTATCGCACGGGTCAGCTGTGGCATTGGTTTTAAATTTCTTTGTTAGTAAAACTCTTAATATAGGGCCAGTTACACCTCAACCCTCAGGTATTTTTGACGATTTGTGGTATCTACATAAAACCATTTAGTAAAATGCTTGTCACACAATCCCTTAATCAAGTCAAAACAGAGCAAAAGGTGAGAGCATAGGTGCTTGGCTTTTAGAATTTTATCGTGCTAATTACTTCTTTTTTAACATGTTATACTTTTTTGGAAACTCCATAGATAGTTAAATTATTCGCTTATGATGGCACTCTCTCTCTCTCTCTCTCTCTCTCTTTTTTTTTATCTTTCTCTCACTTCTTTTTTTCACGAAAAAAAATAAAGATAGTGATATGAATAAGAAAATTGAGAAGAAGAAGAAAATTTTTCTTTTTAAAGAACTACTCAGCTCAAGCAATTTCGTTAAGGTTAAGGAGCACTGGAAAAAAAAATTATTAGCCCTCAGTGTAATAAGCTAAACCTAATAAATCAACTTTATGAATTTCAAGAAGGGTGCAACAAGACACAAAATGGTTTAATTTGTAGGACAAAATATATGTATATGTAAATCGTATCAGGCCTCAGTAGCATACGTAAGCCTTATACTTTTTTGTGTGAAATGTCTTGAATCAAGAATATGCGTAGTACTTTAGAAATATTGCGTTTGAAAGAAGTGTTGCATTCCACCATTTTTAGTAGCATGTATTAGATGGCGTATCCTTTGGGGGTAAGTAAAACGAAGGGGTGGGAAAGTAAAAATAAAGGTTGTGTAAGCAACATTTATTTATCGAAATCAAGGGTTTTCTCACCTCATGATCCATTTACATTTACACACTTTTGCTTCTTTTCCAGAAACAAAGTGATATGTCGGAAATTCAATCTAGTATATGCTGAAAACTGCGCTTTTTTCCTTAAAGTTGACCATGCCTGAAGGTTGAATTAGAGCAACAAATAACCACTTTGGAGCAGCAGTTTAGTTTGACATGTATGAATTATTAACTACTAATAGAGGGCGAAATAAGCACAAAACCATATATTGATACTTGACATTTAATAGCTTGTACATGTCACACTTTTGAATATATATCAATTGAAGCAAGAGTACCAAAGTTCCCACAATCACTTTAAATTGTTGAACCAAGCACAACAAGTAGGGAATATGCTGAAAATCACAGCACAAAAAAAACACCCTTTAACAAAAGAAAAACATTTGTCCAAGATATCGGAGTTACCATGTCATTTTGCGTTGGTCATGTTATTTAAGTGTATGATCTTGAATCGAGTCTTTGCAATCATACATTCTTACATAATCCAAAAAAAATCCTAAAGAGTGTTTTTTGTGTATTTCAAAGCCAGAGGATGAATAATGATAATAACAATGAGTGCATTGTACAATCGTTTCATTTACACTCCAATACACAAGAATAATCTGGGAAATATTTGAGTGGTGACAAGAGTTAAAAAGTAACACTTTATATTTTGCACTTAACCAAGTTTGAGCAGTTTAAGCTGAAGAAATGGAGTACAAGTTATTAATTATTTTTTTTACCATTGGACTTATTGTTACAAATGAATGATGTCTAAATTCAGAACTATCCCAACACAAGTTATTTATTTTAATATATATATGTGTGTGAAAAACGATCCATTTCTCTTTGGACTTGGATAGATAAAAACATAGTAAAAAGCTTTCACTTTTATGCACTCTGACCGTTCACTTGTCTATATTTTATATCAGAAAACCTGCCTGAGTAGGTTATTAAAAATCCGACCAAAATAAAATAAGTCTCGCCATTAGGAATGCACACTTTGATAAATGTGAATCAAAGATATTTTGACCTCTATAATATAAATATATATACAGCTGCCTAGAGGATAATAATACTATCTCCTGATATATTTTAACAAACTTGAATAGGATAGACTTATATGTGTGAAACTTGTTGGTTGGTCTCAGGACACAACAACTTTCGATATCCAAATTTAGGAATTAGTCCACTAAATCTGATCTAGGATCTTGTGCATAATTCTCAGGGTCCAATCTTCTCGTTTAAAAAGTAAAACACAACTCAAGCGATAAAATGCTATCGTTGTTGTTAAATTATCGATCGGTATGAATAAAATTATTCTGGCCAAGTCAACTAGGTAACAACAGCAACTATTTTGAATGCGATTTATCAATATCGCTTGAACTGAAAATGGGTCCCTTTCTTTAAAAGGTTTAGTTATGTGACCAGTCCTGGTAATAAGTAAACAAGAGGGTTTCTTAGTATTCTATTTCAGTAAAGTATTATTTGATTGATTGGTTCCTTGTAATGCCTTGCTTTTTTTTAAATATAGATGTATAAATTAAGTAATCTGAAGAAACATTTTGACTAGAGATATTTATCTCTTTCTTTCAAATGATTTATTTTAGATTTACAAAAATGGAGACTATCGATTTTTTTTCTCACCTGATTCAACCAAATTTACAATATATACATTTAGATTAAATATATCTTTGAAATTAATGAGCTCTTCATCTATCGTAGAAAAATCCCCAACCACTAGATTCAACGTTGGTATTACTAATCAAATAAATGCAGGTTGAATTTATGCGGCTTAAAAGTTTAAGTCTTGCAGATATTATATATATAAAAAAAAAGGAAAGTTCTGTTTAAATGAAGCATATATGCACCAATGCTTTGGGTATTGAAATCTACTTCCAATGAAGGTAGATGTCAAATGACCGTCCACTACTTTATATTTTATAGTGGACAAAGTGTAGTACTATTATAGAAAAAGTAGCCTTTTTGGCGTTTTATACGGAGCTATGCATAGGATAATAGCCTTATCTTTTTTAACGAGACCAACTATCAAAAGTCTACGTTTGTACTTTGCTATAAAAAATACTTTTTAGTATTATATGTATCCGATATTATTGCTATTCCCAGTAATTAGACTTGAAAGTTTTATATATCTTGGTGGTGTGCATTTATTCAAATGATTGCGTGATTATCAGAACACCCCTCAATTCGACCTTTCAAGTGAGCGAATACCCACTGTACAAACCAAGCAATTTGAAGGTATTTGATCTCAAGTGACCTCGATTAGAATTTTAATCCTGTTACTTGAAAAGTAAGGGGGCATTAAAAAGAATTTAACTTCGCTAAATGCATAAATGAAACAATCTTAGAATCTGCATATCCTATACCCAAATAATGAAGGCGAACAAACTGCATCAGCAATACCTTGAAGCACCTACATCTTTCAATTGAATAGAGTAGCAAATGAATTCAGATGAAAGGAAGGAGGGAGAACGCATCATGTCTATTGTAGCATAGGTGAAAACATTTTTTTTTTCAAAGAAGCCAATATGTTTTACTGCTTTTCTCCTATTTTTGATTAATAGTAATGTTGTTTCTCTTATTGCCTCTCATCAAAATACCATGTTGTTATGTAGTTTTGAAAGCATGGGTAACCATGAATCATATGAATCCACTAAATTATGATTCATTCTAGTATCATTTTGGGCTGTTTAAGCATATTCTCAAGAAAAAAAAAGAAGTGTGGGAAGCAGAAGTATCTTTTACATCTTTACTCTCATGTATAACCATTTTAGCCCCCTTTGTTTTCTTTTTTGGATTTTTTTTAATTAATAATGTAAATGATCAACCAGCAAAATAGGTAATTTCAATAAGCTTTTTATTATTATTATTATTGAACTGTACAGTTAAGTTTGCTGTTTTGGCGATCTGTAGTTAATTTAACAGATCGTCTTTTGTTCTCGCAAGATGTCTGGGCATCTAGCCCAATCTTCATGTGATAAACAACAAATGCATGTGTCTTGAAGTGTAGAAAAGTTAGGATACACCCTATTTTCTTTCTTTCCTTGTTTCTTTTTTTAAAGTAGATTAATTGTGATTGCTTACTTTTATCCATGCTTCTTCTACGGCAGGGAGGTATTCTTTACCTAAACGTCTTTTAAGCGCAGCCAAGATGGCAGGACCCATAAGTGCTAGTTGGTCCGAATGAACATCATAGAAATAATGCCTTGCACCCAATTCTTGAAGTTTCTGAACTGTAAATTCCGATGATCCATCGTCATATGTGATATGTGATGTTGCTGCAGTTGTAATACTTTCTTGAAAGCTATTTGCCTTTGTTTCTTTTCTCTTTTTGGCATTTATTTCTCGAATAGACACCTTTGGATGCTCGGGTTCCGTAGCATTTGGTACTCTGGCAATGTATCCAAGCATACCTGCCAATGCACGTGCTTGTAGGAATATATTAGAAAAAAGTGGTTTCAAGCTGGGATCCATTTCAAACAGAACCTCATAGAAGACCAATCCAAAAGCGTGCGATGGAGATACATGAATATCATCTTGTGGAAGACGTATTTCGGAAACCCGTTCCCATGAATATCTAACAATGTCAATTTCTGCTTGGGTTGGTGAAATTGCTTTATAAAGATGGTGTGGGTCATCATCAGATTCGACTGACTTTTTAGGAAGTGTCGTTGGTAAATTCGATGGTTCAAAAGGACATTGTCGGTTTGGTATCATGCTTTTATTAAAAAGATATATGTATAATTTTATTAGTAGTTATATGAGTATTAATGGTAGAAATAGAGGCAGTAAAAGTTATAGTAGTAGTAATTACTGTATCTATCCATAAAATTGAGGGTATCTGCCTCTCTCTCTATATATATATCAATATGTAAATTAAAAAATAATTTTAAAGATAAAAGGAGAAGAAGAAAAAGAAGG
>VCJL01000559.1:0-16572 GCA_024139405.1 Backusella mclennaniae | reverse complement strand
GATTTGATGATTTTTTTTTTTTTTTTAAAAAAAAAAAAAAGGATCATTACTTCATCCAAGACAAATAAAAAGAGAGCCGTATTAGAAAATGGTTTTGCTGAATTTACTTTTTGTATCCATCAATAAAAACAAAGAGATGAGATTGGTTCAAGTCATCTAATTCAGAAAGACATCGAAATTTATTTGATTTGTACTTCATATTTATAGTTAGTTAAAGTCACTAGCCTTAAGCATCAGTGGGATTCTGGATCAATGTTTCTTTTTTGCTTTGTAACAGGCGTGATGTGACGTATCACATTTCTTGTTATTCCCTCAACGACAAGTATCTAGAAGCCGTTCTATTATCGATTAGTACGCAAAGGCATTTTGCTTTTTTATTGGCGGAGGATGTATGCCTTTTTATAGTGGAACAGGATACTTGTCTTCTCGGGGTATTATAAAAGCTGTACTACCACATTAGTTCCTTTTTTTTTTTCTGCCAATAGTTTCCAATTTAAAATTGTCGGCTTTATTCATCTTTACTTCATTTATTCTATTCAAGTATAATCCATCTCGTATTTTTTATCCTTTGTCACCAGTTTTGATAAGTGCCTCTTTTTCAATGACGTCCTGCTGAGCAAATCGCCACTTTAACGAAGGGGAGCTGTTGTTTCAATTTCAAAAGATTTTTCTGATGGTTCATTTTATGTGTTTAATCTTCGCTGTTTTCTTCTTTAAAATTGTTGATATATAGTTGAAATTGATGATGGGGTATTTTATGCTTGTTGCATATACCATGTCAGGCATGTCATTGTCAAACATGTATCGAAATTAATTTGATAAAAGCGGCTGAGTATCACATGCTTTTGGTAAATCGCCACAATAGGAATCGTCAATCTAAGCTTGAAAGGTCATACAGTAAAGGAGAGCTTGCTCAGGAAAATAAATTAGATATTGTAAATAATACATAAATGTATACTTTTGAAGATGTAACAAACGTGAGTTCCGAGCTTACAAGATGCATGTATACCGTATGCATGAAGAAATAGACTGACATGTAAATGGCATAAGCACCTGAGCAAAAGGCCGGATCAATACAAAAACGATGATGCCTAAACAATAAATGTGATTAGAATGGAATATTTTCTTTGAGTATCCTGACAGCGTAAAGTACAAAATCAATCTCAGTCAATAGTCATCCTTGGGCAAAATTAAAAATAAGGCAAAAAAAAAGTATTTATTTGAAGTAGGAAGTGGATAACCATACATGAATATTTATAAGTGGATCTAAAAAAAAAGGGGGCATTATGGATACATGTTCTCTAGTTGCTAGAGTTGGTAAGTGCTGCCTGAGCACCATTGAATGAATCCATAACACGAGCATAGCTAGGAAGACGCTTAGCAAACATGTTGGCCAAGCCCTCCAAATCAGTGCGCCAGTCACGAGCCAATTCACAAGCAACAGAGAAATAGTTCATCAACTGAACACCAGCTTGCTGCATTCTGAACCAAGAAGCCAAACGAACAGGGTCATTGAAGGTACCGGAAGCATCAGTGACAACAAAGACTTCAAAACCAGCCTTCTTTGCAGAGAGGGAAACGAAAGAAACACAGACATCGGTAACGATACCAGAGATGATCAATTGCTTCTTACCAGTCTTACGAACAGCCTCAACAAAACCTTCATGATCCCAGGCGTTGATCTGACCAGGACGGGCAATGTAAGGAGCATCAGGGAACATGTCTTTGATTTCAGAAAAGAAGGGACCGTTGGGACCATCTTCACGACTGGTTGTGATGACAGCAGGCAAATTGAAATGCTTGGTCATTTCGGCAATACCCATGACCTGGTTAAGGTAGTAATCAGGATCATAGTCACGGACAAGGTTAAAGAGACCGGTTTGGTGATCGATGAAGAGAACAACAGAGTCGTTCATGTTGAGTCTGTTGTAGAGATCAGCAGAGACGGATGAAACAATGGCGGCAGCACCAAGCAAAGCAGTAGTAAGAGAGAAGCGCATCTTTTAGTAGGATTTCTTGGTTTAGTCTGAACTAAGTGGATAGCTTTTTTTTTTTGGAATAACAGATTCTATTTATATGATTTTCTATTGTTCATTTTATGGCTGTGTTGTCTTGGACAAAATATTTGATGTATATTAAAAAAATTGCAAGAAACATGTACAACAAAAGTATTCGTGAATATTTTAACCCCCCCATGTTCCGAGTGGTAAAAATGAAGTAAATGTTATTTGTAGTACAGGCCATCGTATGACAGGACAAACGCATGTATTAAGAACGCAGAAATCTCGGTAAATGTAAACAACCTCATATAATCAGTATCAAAAAACCATTGAATGACGTGGATGATGTATGAAAGAGTGTTTATCTTTCTTTTTGTTACTAATGTCATTATAGCAGCAAAAGTCTATGATTTCCAATGAAAGGCTGCGTTTTTTTTTTTTTCATACATCTTGGTATAACAATTTCAAGATCATTTTCATCCTCCCCATTGGTTCCACACAGAACGCCTCAAATCTTGAATCTAATTACGATCTAACTCACTTTTGGCACTACTTTTAGTTCTTGAATATAAATTTTGAGATAGCCATTGTCACCATAAGAGACGTAGTCTCTATTGGATGTACTTTATACTTTTAGGAAATTCCGTTCTTAGTTTGATGTACCATTTTAATACTTAAAAACACAAATAACTACCCATCGCATGCTTGAAAATATTTCAGTCAACACCTTCAAAACAACATGAACCCTTAGCTGAATTAATGTGCCGACGTATTTGTAATCAATGCTCAATGGCAGTCATACGCTTAATAAGTTTTTAATAAGCATGCATGTATTTTGTGACCTTATGTACAAAAAGGTAGAGATCAAAGTATACAAATGTCTCTGATCATTTGCAGTAAAGTTAATACATTTAAAACTTTTATTAAATGCAAAAATAAACAATATATTGTTTCAAAATCTGATCGAATATACTATGCTCATTTTATGAATTGGTGAGATGTCATTTTAAAGGAATCACGAACGATAAGACGTCAAGATACTCGTTATAGATCTGATCATTGGAAGTACACTCTCTACTCAACGAGCATTTCATGTTTTCCTCATGAACGATCATATTGAAAGTTTATTACTCTACTTGTTTCATATTATCTCCCACAAATATTTTCTTTTGATCGAGACGATAATGACAGCAAAAGCCTCCTTTTAACTATTTATTCGTATCACTTGAGTCAGGAACAAGGCACGGAGATTTAAAAAAAGGAAAGTGAATCAATTCTCCGACCGTTACACTGGTTTAGTGAAAGCAAATGATGGCGAAATGGTTTACAGGATTTTAAGGTCCAGATTTCTTTAATCTTCACGCTCATCTACATTTGATTTCATGTTTGTAGCCCATTTTTTCTTTGAGAGTAAATGGTATAAGAGAAAGAGTTTAGAGTTATATCTATTTGAGAGTCAAATTATGAATGCAAAAACGAAGGAACATGGCTGGAGAAAGGAGATAAAGTTTATGCAAATTTTGAGGCGTTAAAGTATATACTAGGGAGGAGATGAAAAAAAAATAAGAAGCTTCCGAAATTCAATCACGATTTGATTTTCCAAAGAACTTTAACATCAACACAGCCTTATTTTGGTTTTCTTTTAAAAATTGTTTTCTTTTTAATAAGAAAAAGTAGAGTATCAATAAGAATATGTTTGTAAAATTATTTCTGTAGTATAAACTAAATTGCGTTAATCATTCAATCGTTTTTGCATTTATAATTTGCATTTCTTTTTTCTATCCATATTTTACCAAGTTGTCATATGTTTCAGGTGACTAGACGTTTGTGCAACTTTGAAAAAGTCTGGTAAAGTAACGTCTTGTTCTCCATCATCTTGGAAACGTTGAAATCTGAGAAAAAAATAAAGTAACACTTACCTTACTTGTAAATTTTAATAATACGTACTTTATTCTCTATATTCATCCGTCAGGCCAAAAACACAGCCATAAAATTGAAAAAAATGTAAAGGCAATCAAAACAGTATAAATACCAATCTCATTTTGTTTCCGTCAAAAAATCAAAACAACTCGATCCATCTCTCAAAATGCGCTTTTCATTCACTACAGCTTTACTTGGTGTTGCTACCATCGTCTCCTCTGTCACTGCTGATCTCTACAACAGACTTGATGTCAACAACTCGGTTGTCCTTTTCATTGATCATCAAACCGGTCTCTTCAATCTTATTCGCGATTATGATCCTGACTACTATCTCAACCAGGTTATGGGTGTAGCCGAACTTACAAAGTACTTTGATTTACCTGCCATTATCACCACCAGTCGTGAAGACGGCCCCAACGGCCCATTGTTGCCACAAATCAAGGAAATGTTCCCTGATGCTCCTTACATTGCCCGTCCTGGTCAGATCAACGCCTGGGATCATGAAGGTTTTGTTGAGGCTGTTCGTAAGACTGGTAAGAAGCAATTGATCATCTCTGGTATCGTTACCGATGTCTGTGTTTCTTTCGTTTCCCTCTCTGCAAAGAAGGCTGGTTTTGAAGTCTTTGTTGTCACTGATGCTTCCGGTACCTTCAACACTCCCGTCCGTTTGGCTTCTTGGTTCAGAATGCAACAGAATGGTATCCAATTGATGAATTATTTCTCTGTTGCTTGTGAATTGGCTCGTGATTGGCGTAAGGATTTGGAGGGTTTGGCCAACATGTTTGCTAAGCGTCTTCCTAGCTATGCTCGTGTTATGGATTCATTCAATGGTGCTCAGGCAGCAGTTAGCGCATCCAGCTAAATTGCTTGGCTCTATGTTGATCTCTTAGATATATATTTATAAATACATACTTTAATTTTATGATTTTAATAATAAATTTCATTTTAACGAAAAATCAGGATCTTGCTTCTTATCATGCATTTCAGTTATAAAATTTTGTCACTTGTTGTGTATCTTCAAGTGATTAAAGCGAAAAGCAATAGAGAAGCTCTTGCTTCATGGATTTTTGGAGAGCAATGGGTCAAGTTTTTCAGCATTGTTTAGTGTTTTGTGACCATTTTTTGAACCCAAATTATTTTTTTAACAATTTTTTTTTCCTGTTATTTGATTTTTCATTCTTTGTGGTGTGCTTATAACAATGAAGCGAATCAAACTTTTGTCCACCTCCAAAGAACTACCGTTAAAATGCTGGTATTCACTCTCTGACAGCAAAAAACTGGCCACGATATTGGATTTGAAGAAGCAGCTTGTTGCTGACTTGTCTCTTCCTTGTAAACCGGACGAGTTTATGCTTGAAATGGACGAGTATGAGCTTCTGAAAGGTTCGAAAATAGAAGGCGTTTTACGTGACAATGACACTTTGAGGTTAGTGCAGAGAAAATTTTCCAAGAATGGCTTGACATTAACCATTTGCTTTTGTAGCGTTCGTCTTGTTGGAAAGAAACGAAAGGCTTCGATAGGTAAATACATACATAAAAGCGTGTCATCTTAATGCGTTGAATAATAATGTCTTTTATAGTCGCTGAAGAGAAAGAAGTACCACTTTCAAAGAAAAAGAAAACCGCTCATACCGAAAAAATAAAAGATAAGCCAAAAAAAGTTGTCAAGACCTCAAAGCACAAGGCGATTGATAAAAAGGACACATCAAAAAAGCATGACAAGAAGGTTGACAAGAAAACATCGAAAAAGGCTCACAAGAAGGAATTAAAGCAAGCTGAATTAAAAAAGAAGAAGGAGAAAGACGATAAGAAGAAGGAAAGAGAATTGAGCAAGAAGAAGAAGGAAGAGAAAAAGGAAAAAGCACTGAAGAAGACAAAGAAGAAGGAAGAAAAAGCAAAGGATAAAGCAAAAAAGAAGGGAAAGCCAGTGCAAGTAAAAATGTTGACCAGAGCACAGGCCAGAAATTTACGACGAAAAATATTGAGGGAAAAGTCTCGTGAATCCAAAAATAATAGCGAACAGCCAGAAGACGGCGAGAATGAACAGCCAGAAGAGCCAATCAATGATGAAGTGGACAAGACTGTAGAAGAGCAACAATATGACAATGAAATGGTGGATTATAATCCTTATGGTCGTGCACTGGTCACCAGCATCGAATGCGCCCCCAACTTTAAACCCAAAAAGAAGAATAAAAATCGCAATTTCACACCAAGAGAATATCCTGTTCACAGAGTACCTCAGTTATTTTATGCACAGCATCATGTCGAGTCCTATTCTGAACCTCACGATTCGACTATGCAAAATGGTGACAATCAAGAAGAATGCCAAGACGAGCTAAATAACAACAGCAAGGACATACAGCCTATCGATGATAGTGAAGAAGAAGGAAAGGACGAAGATGACAATATGGAGCAAGTAGAAGAAGAGAATGAAGAGGAATCAGAGGACGACTCAGAAGATTCAGAGGACGACTCGGAAGACTCAGAAGAGGATGATGAACAAGAAGAGGATGATGAACAAAAAGAGGAGGATGGACAAGAAGAGGGGGAAAAAGACCAAGACAGTCAAAAAGACGAGGAAGAAAACCAGGCAACAACAACAACAACAAAACAAGTAGACATCGATTATGATACCCTTGCTGTTCTCAACTTCAACGATAACCCACCTCATCCCAATGACCGCTTAGCAATAAAGGTAGTAATATCACAGGCATTCTAGATTGAGTGTTATTTACTTACACATGAAATAAATAAATAGATACTTGAGCTTACATCAACATACACACCTGAAATATCTGACTGGAAACATGTCTTGATAAAGCAAATTGACTCTCAAGCACAGGCGGTGGTGGTTGAATTCGAAAAGGGCTTCGGTAAAGCATCTACAAAGGGCGGTAAATTTGACATTAGAAAGAAAAAGAAGCGAAATAATTGGCATCGAGGTAGAAGATATGCCGATTATGAACAAGAAGAACAAGACGAGGAGGAACAAACAGATGAGCAAGACAAGGAAGAAGAAGAAGACATGACTGCTACATATTTAATGTCCAATATCTTTGAGATGAGAAAGCTTGATTAAACCATTCAATTTCATTGGCTCTATTTTTTGCCGTTTTTCATGTCAGAAATAATAAAAAAAAATTTTCATGTATAAAGAAAAAAATCGTCTTTTTCCTTTTTACTTGTTCGATATGCTTACACCTACCTTTAAAGTTGAACAGGATAGCGACTCTGTTACAATAACGATCGATGCTCCTTATGTTAGAGTAAGCACTCTCTTTGTTAACTCTACTTTATATCACTGTTTCACACATACAACACGTAGGCTCAAGACGTTGATCTCCATATAGACGACACTGAATTCCGTTTCTACTTGCGTCCTTATTTCCTTAGGTAAAGTGTAAACAGAAAAGGAAAACGCAATCTAATAAAATGGTATACAGAATTCATTTCCCTGGTAATATTATCGAGGACGAGCATTTCAACACAGTGTACGATCCTTCTCCAGGCCAATTCACCGTCAAAATTTCAAAGGTGACAAAAGGCCAACATTTCCCCGATCTCGACATGCTTTCAAAACTGTTGGCCAGAAAAGGCGAAACAGATAAAGACAAGAGCGATAAAAAGCCACTTATTGAGGTGATTGGAGGAACAGACATGGAAGTGGAGGAGGAAAAGAACGAGCTTCAAGAAGCCATTGATTTCAATTGGGAGATACCCCAACAAGTGCCAACTGCTCCCGATCTCCAGTTGGCAGCGCACTATGGGTTTAATAATCAATATACGGGATACTTTAGACATGTTCAGGAGACGATGAATGAAATCAATGAGCTTGGAAATATCGAGCAGTCCACATTGGAGACACGACATGATGAACGCTTGGAAAAGGAAAATGGCTGTTTTGATGAGGATCATTACTGTATGGATTATATCAATAATGAGGAAATTAAGGAGCTGATGAAGTTTAAGAGTGTTTACGCAAAGGAATTAAAGAGAATACAAAAGGACGCAAAAGCAGCTCAAGAAAAAAGTAAGTTGATAAAAGGAAATATGAATTTTAGCGTAATGTCAATTTTACTAATGGTGCTTGGATTTTAGAGCCACTTATACAGGAAGTCACACCAAACGATGTATCGAATGATATTGATATGGACGGTTTAAAGATAGAAGACTCACAGGAATCGTTGCTAAAGTTTACATCCAAAGATAACGAATTCATGCTTAATTTACCTAGAAAAGAGTGTAAGTGCCAAAGTAAAAACCCGCCCATAAATAGTAGTAACCGGTATATGTCAAATAGACTTGCTGACAAATGAAAAATCAACCTATCTTGGATTGGTCGATCTGATGTTTGCGTACAGTTATAATTATCGTCTCACAGAAGGTGAAAATAATGTAGAGTCCGTTTGGTGTATCGGTAAAATCAGTCCCATGCTATCCTCATTAGAAGTAAGTATCTTATTATTGCTTCATTCTTTTAAACTGACTCTTTAAAAATAGCAACACAATACCTTAAAAGAAGTCATGGTGTCATCTTTTAGACGTGCATTAACATACCCACTCTATCGCAACTTTGAATTATGCGAGAAAGTCATGCAGGATGTTTACATCTTGATTAAACTTGGTAAACGAGCTATTCTCAAGGCACTTTTAGAGATGAAGGATCTGTTTGATCATCATGATGTTTACTATGTTTACAGTAAGGTCTATTTGGATGATTATTGTGTATGGATACAGCATGCAAGGTAGGGTTTTTTATTATTATTATTATTATTATCAAGAGTGAATTTCCATAAAATGGGTGAACCGTTTATTTATACTTAAAAATGTAGTGAGGGTGTTCTCCGTACTTTGGCTCATGAACTTCATCATTTTGTTGTTGATAAAGAAGAAACCGGATGGGAATTAGAAGAATTAGAAGAGGTAGGATTAAGAATATAAGGTTTTGTATGTTTACTCATTGATGGAATAGGTTGCAAGACAAATGAGCGAGATGCAAGGAGAGGAAGAGGATCAGGATATGCAGAGAGCTGAACTGATCGCTTAATTTTTTTTCTTTTTTCTTGCTATTTTTGTATATAAATTGAATTAAACATTGCATGCCAATATAAAACAACTGTGTATTGCGTACATTCTATTGTTCAATAATGATGCCGATGACGAAGTATAATGCACCAATCAATCAGTGTAGAAACCTGTTGATTGCTCCGGTTCATTTATATTAATAAAGTCGATGAAAAGTTAACCAATAAGAATATGTGGACAGAGCTCAAAAATTCATAAAGTGGGGAGGATTCAGATAATCTACATTTACCCACTCATCTGGGGAAGACGCATATCACCATAACAAGATGAATTCATATAAAAATAAGGCATTTGGGTCTTTATGTTATGGATGTCTGTATCATGAAATAAGATGTACTTAAGCATGCTTTCATCCACTTCATAAGAGGAAATCTCTGTTTAATAGCGGAACTCTAAAAAAAAAGATCTGATAACTCTCATGAATGCACATTTTCAATTTAAAGCTTAATTCTAAATATAGTAAGTCTTGTGATTGGCCATTTTAAATCTGATAAGAGATTCCGCATCCTCTAGATGAGATTGGCTATTACTAAACATAATGATGGCGACAGTGTATTCTTTTCTTTAGTTACATACTCCCATTTTTTTTTTATTTGGTTGTATACGTACACCTTATTCTTTTTTATATTCCATTAAAATCATATCGTTAAAATTCATATTGAGATTCACTATTTCGTAACAAGTCGGAAGTGCAAAGAGCATGGCCACTAACTACTAGCAAGATTAAATATGCCCCCGGGTGAATCTCCAATCTCCAATTCCCTTACAACAAAACAATCTGATAACCCCGTCATGGTGACACAGGGGGAATCTAACTACAAAGTAGAGTATTTAAATTTGTTGAACAATGTGATTGCGAGAAAAAAGGCTCCTTTTTATCCCTTTTCGTTCAATAAACCAACTTTCTCTATTCCGATGCAACATCTACCATCCGAAATATTGCACCAAATATTCCTTCTTTTCGATCAACAGCAAAAAGTAGAATGTATGCTTGTTTGTCGAAAGTGGGCACACGTTATCACCACATCCAGCTTATTTCACACCGTTCGTATGTCTTCCATGAGCGGTCTACACAAACTTGTCGATAAGGTCCAAAAGGAGCCTGAACAAGGCGCAAAGGTCCACCGTTTGGTCCTAAACCTATCCATCAAAAAAAATTTTGATATGTCTGTTATACCCGTCCTCTTTCCAAATGTACGAGTGTTTTATCTCTATCAATGCGAAAACAGAAACAGCCTAAGAACCATGAATGTACAGCCTTGGTACAGATACATGGAGACCATGGGAGAGTATTCAGGACTTCACTTGGCAGAACAGTTACTTGCATCGAGCATGTGCTCTAATCTCAAGAAACTCTCCATTAATGTCGAATTCTGGGATGCCGAAATCATTCCATTGCTGGTCAATGCCCCATCACTGACAGAATTGAGAATGACCAATGTGTTTCTCACCATTGATGATCTTGAGGTGCTGCACATGAACTTGCCTCGTCTCCGAACCATGATTTTCCGATACTGTGAGCTCAATCGTACCAGACTCCCTTCCAACATCCAACCAGCACCCTCTGTGACGGCGCTGAGGATGAACTTTTCAGAAATCTTTGAAAAGTCGACACGAAAGACACTTTTGCAGTACATTGGCCAAAAATACATAAACCTCTCGGAGCTGACAATCACAGAGGAGTTTTACCATTATAAAAGAGAGGAGGCGGATATGCTTTATGCAGATGGCTGGATTCCTTTGTTTCAGGTCCTTGGTCCTCGTTTAAAGATCTTGCATATCGATCCTCAAGGCGTGCCTGAAAATTTGTTTGCGCTTTTGGATGAGGCAGGTTGTCAGATTGAAAGTATCCAGCTTGATGAAGCCAGTCTGCGTACAACATTAGCGTCCTTTGGGGAATCAAGACAGAGCAAATGTATTCAAAGTTTGGTACTGATGGATGAGGGGAAGGGGTTCGGAAACTTTGATTGGTTGACGGGACTATCCCAGCTCAAGCGACTCAAGTTGATATGTCTACATGGTAATGTTGTCCATTTAAATGACCTCCTTCAAAGCTGCCCCACTACGTTAGAGTCGCTTGCCATCGAGAGTGGAAAGCTTGAAGTTAATCTTTTGACAAACCAGCTGTGTCATGTCAAGGAGCTATCCTTTTGTCTGGTCGATCTACCCAAAAAAATCGATGCCTATCTTTCTCAGCATTTTCCAAAACTCAATACATTGAAACTAGATCATTGTGGTTCTTATAAAAAGTCGTTTGTTTTGCCAATGACAAAGTTGGATCATTTTGAGGTCATGGATACATTCCCACCCTATTGCAATAATATTTTGGTGCAAACATTAAACGATGGTAAAAGATGTTGGTATACAGCAAAGCATAAAATAATCGCGTATGAGGACCACAAGGAGCTTTTTGATATTCGTGATGCTCCCGTGCACCCCGCCATCCAATGCCTGCCCTACAATAAAGTAGAGGCTGCACGATTTATGACGCTGATCTGTAACTCGGTTAGAAATCTGGTGATGATTGATAAACGATAAATCCATTATTTTGAAACTGGTTTTTCCTCTGTTTCCTGTCTTCCTCCTCACTCTTGTATTTTTTTCTAAAAAAAAAAACCGTTATTAATATTGTAATCTATATAAATTATTGTAGTCTAATAAACCTGTAATATTTACTTTGTAAACATCAAAATGATGGTCTTCTTTTTTTTTTATGATAACATGACAAAATGATAAAGACCAAGTGCTTCGCCAAAGTATATCTTTAACTATGCGTTCCGTTTTGTATCAGTGAATCAAGATATGTCTTCGAGGTCTATCGGTTTCCTGAATATTGGTTCCCTTTGTACCTTTTTTATCGTCAATATGCACACCGTGTGAAATAAATTGTATCGCAGCAAACCGTGTTTGATAGTTGGATCTGTACTTCAAGTTACATGGTTTTTAAATATGGAATGGGCTTTCTCTCTTTTTTTTTTCTGGAAGGAATCAATTCCCTGCATTATTTTATTCGAGTACATGTATTTTTTCAAATATGGAAGATATTAACACCTCTCTTTCTGATCAGGTGTAGTATTTCTCTCGAATGTCACTAGGCAAAAATTAATTCCCAGACAAAAAAAGAGCAGACATGATTACTTTTTATTTTATTTTATCAACAACGTAGAATCGCGCGCGGAAAGTTGCTTTGAGTGTTAGTTTGAAGTAAAAGTAAACAAAAGATATTTTTAATCTGATGTCTGTAACTGAGCATGTCTCCAATAATATGCTTTGAAGTGCTTGAGATTAGGGTTTGTCAATAAGGTTTTTTTTAGTGAGACGAAGTACATAGGCAACCAAGTTTTGATTAAATGTTCTATCGATATCAAAAAGGAATTTATTATTAAAACAGGTAAATGAAAAAAAAAAAAAATACTAACCATAGTATCAATCAAAAACCCATATCGACAATATAATTAGACATAAATAGTGAGCTTTGTCTATTACTTTTTTGATATCATTACATATTAATCTATTCTCGAAGATTCATCAGTATTAACATATAAATAGAAAAAGGAATAAAACGGCCGTTTATTTTTGATCTTTACCCACACTATTATTTATATATGACTCAGGTTGATAGCAATGCTTCGTTTTGGTTCCAACTTAAAACATATCCTAAAAGACCAGCCAATTAAATTCTGAATTGATCACTCAATAAAGTTGGAGTATGTTTAGTTGCATGATAATTCTTGTTGTTTCTTGGTGTTACGCTTAAGAACAAGTCATTCTTTTAATTTATTTATTTTCTCATGGAAATATATATATATTTCACTTCTCTTTTATGAATAAACTACCAAGTGAAATTCTTTACCAGATATTTTCTCTTTTAGGACAGGAACAGAATCTGGAATGTGTTCGTGTATGCTGGAACTGGGCACAAACGTTGACTACCTCGAATCTTTTTCGCACGGTGCGGATATTTAGTATGAATGGATTAAACAACCTTGTCGAGCGAGTTAAAAAAGAACCGGAAAAGGGCGTCAAAATAGAATGCTTGATACTCAATTTATCGATTGATGAAGGTTTCGATATGTCCTTGATACCTGTTCTGTTTCCCAAAATACGAACGTTTTATCTTTATCATTATAGAAACAAACACAAACTTGAAATGATCAACACGGGCTCTTGGAATAGGCATATCTATTGCTTCACCGAATATACAAGTTCACATCTCGCTACTCAGCTCCTCACGTCTGGACTATGTCATCGCTTAAAAGAACTTTCAGTAGACATTACGCTCTCAGATAGAGAATTCATTCCTCTATTAGCAAGTGCACCATATTTGGAAAAATTAAAAATAGCAAACCTTCGTGTTACCATTGACGACCTTGATTCACTCCATACAAGTCTACCTTATCTTCAATCGCTCTGGCTCCAAGCACCTCAGCTTCGAGGGAGCAGATCATCGACCATGGTTCGGCCAGCGGCTTCATTAAGAGTATTAAAAGTGGAATCATTGGATGTATTTTTTATCCAAACGCAGATAGCTCTTCTCCAATATGCCAGTGAAAAATACACAAATCTAAAGGAACTTTCGTACAGTTCGGCCTGTTTTGATTTCAGAGAAGAGGAAATGAGAATGCTATGTAGAAATGGTTGGATCCCTTTATTTATGGCGTTGGGCTCCAGGTTAAAATCTGTCAGTATTGATTCGAATGGGTTGCCAGCAAACATATATCAAATATTGGATGGGGTTGGGTGTCATTTAGACGGACTTTATTTGGAAGAGTCGACTTTAAGAGAGACACTTGAAGGGTTTAAACAATCAATACAAATCAAACATATTCGGACGCTTGTATTAACAAATCATGGAATAGGCTATACCGGTTTTGGTTGGTTAAAAGGGATGGTACAATTAAAAGAATTAAAGGTGAACTGTGTCTATGACACCATCATCCAATTTGATGTTTTATTACAAGCATGCTCTGATACGGTAGAATCACTCTCCATTGAAAACGGCAAATTGGAAATTGACCATGCCATCCGCCATACCTCTTTTATAAAATCACTTTCTTTTAGCAGGCTATATCTTCCAGAAACCATGGATGTTTTTATATCCGACCATTTTCACAGACTAAATGCCCTCAAATTAGATAATTGTCAACTCTACAGAAGATGCTTTGTTTTGCCGATGGCTGACTTGAACTATTTTGAACTATTGGATTACTTTCCTCCAAATCGTCATAGCATTTTGGTGAAAACATTAAATAATGATAGGAAATGCTGGCACACCACCAAGAATAGAAGGATCGCGTACGTTAACCCCCAAGAACATGATGCTACCCCCTATGCTAATGTTAGAACCATACCTTATGATGATTATGTAACTACTCCATTTATGACTTTAACTTGTAATTCAATAAAGGATATAGTTGTTTATTATCATTAATAGTCATCCTGAAATCGGTCTTTCATTCAAAAGCCTTTAAATATATTGAAAGGGCATAATTTCCTTGAGAGTCATTATGGGACACTTTAAGCTTTAAATACTTTTAAATACGATAAACGATTGACTTTTTCAGAACTCTGGCCAATAGTTTTTATCCAATCTATATTTGAAGGTATATCAAATTCAAGAACTTTTAAAAGCATTTAGATGATCTTGAATACATAAAATGCAATAAAAGATATTTCCAAGTTGGATTGCCTTTAAATTCAAAACTGGTTTTACAATACAATGTTTATCAAAAAACAAAAGCGCAATCTATAACAGATAGTGCTGGTTTAACCGAATAGTGTTGCTCACTGTCGAAGTACATATTTTCAAATTCAATGGATAGCAGTTGGGGTAAGCTCTGATTTATGGTGTTGATATCATCAAAGGTTATTCTGATTTCACCCAAATTTAAGCGTTTCAGCTGTGGTACATTTTTCAAAAGAGGAATTATTCTATCAGAAATATTCCAGATACAGAGATTTGTCAACTGAGGCAGAGAGTTGCAAGATAATAGCTGGCGAGTTATTATATTTGACGACACTTCACATATCTGTTTAATGTTCTTTGACCAAAGTTGTCCAGGTACTTCCTCAAAAGATAAACCGGCTGCATTAAAATGAGAACAAAATGTTTCCAGATTTGGTAGTAATGGAAGAAAGGTTTGTAGTTCCGTTTCAGCAATCGTACCATATGGAGGGAGTACTAAATGCTTCACTCTATTCCTAATGTTTGGTTCTTTTTTTAATTTTGGAGATCAAAGTCTCCAAGCTGGCAACAGAAGACACGTGAAGGGACTGGAATAGAGTGCATTCCCCAATGAGGTTTGTGAAATGACTACACACCAGCATGCATTATAGTTGATCTTCTTGTCGAAGTGAAGAGAATATTTCATATAAAACTTCTGGTGGTAGCTGTTTCATAATTTTACAATAATCAGATAAGTACTTTTATTGAAAGATGTAAATTTATCTTGGAGGGCACGGGTGACTTTAATAGATCGACGTCATTTGTTTACTTTTTATTATCATATGAACATCGAAAAAACCATTTTTGGTTTTATCTTTCCTTACACGTTATGAATTCAATCCCAGTAGAAGTGATGAGTAAGATTGCTGATTATTTCCATCAGGAAGGCGCAATGAAGTGCGTATTTGTCAAGTTTGGAAAAGAAGCAATAAAGAAGATTGAAACTGGGACCAGTACTCAACTTACACACACACAAGCAAGGTGCTAATTTGGATAGGCCTTTTCTACTACCCAATATGCGCCTTTTTTATACTTGACTTTATCCTGGTGAAGCTATAACTAGAAACACAACTTAACCTCTTGGCATAAGCGAGTTAAGTACTTGGCTCAAATTCCAGGTCTCTCCATGTTTATGCCTATAATACGAGAAAATATGTGTCCTTTATCAGAGCCAGTGAATACAAAACTATACTCCATTTGAATAACGATCCCAACTTGAAAATAATCTGTTTTTGCTCTGATTCTATCTCAACTGGTACTATTGAATCGATATACGCCAATGTACCTTTACTTCACTCACTATTACATCCTCTTTTCAATACATTTGACTCTGATAGTGAAGTATTACGGGTATCGCTAAGGACAGAGCTTGCTCTGGTAAATATACGAATAGATAATTCCAAATATCGTACAGTTTGATTATGATAACTTTTGTACTTTCCTAGTTGACCTTGGAATACATATTATTCCTGGGGTGTATTGGGGTCAGCTTTTGAATGCTTGGTAACCACAGCTTAGTAAATTAGGTGTATGTACTTTCAGTCGCATCATAGATTTTTTTGAAAGATTGAATCATATTGATCGAGTCGTTTCTTTAGGGTAATACTACGCGCGCTCCAATGGCGCACTCCAAAGTGGCTTACGAGATGTTATAGCGGCTTAGAGGATACTGGAGAGAGAATGTACTTGGATAATACAGTAAAAACCTGGTATTTTTGTCACAAATTTCGTGATCGATGTGTTTTAATCGCCTATTGCATAATTTATAAGCTTTGAATTTCGACCCAATGATTAAAAAACGAGTATTTTGAAGGTTTGTTAAGTAATAAAGTAGTCTATATG
>VCJL01000556.1:8113-27622 GCA_024139405.1 Backusella mclennaniae | reverse complement strand
TTTTTCAATCATTATTCAGCACATAGTAGCCTCTTTATTTTATTTTGATCCATTAATTGTAAAATGAAGGGGGGTAAATGCGTCCACTCTGTTTAATGTAATTATCTATCTGATATACCCTTTCTATGGTACTTTTATCGGCAATATTTTTACAAATTTTGATAAAATTGGAGCTGGTAGATGTACTTCTTTTTCAGCCAGCATGATCCATAACATTTACATATCGATATGTATATTTATTATATTTAGCCTTATAACTTATCCTTATACCCTAATAGTATACTCTATAAGAATAAAAAACCTTTGATGTACGTATTTACGTAAGGCATATATTCGATTCAAGTCCATTCGATAGACATGTTTATGCATTTTTTCGTTTCAAAAGTTTTTGACTATGATCTAACAATTATTCTTTCATTACAAACCTTTCCTTTAACTCCACGTTCATAACAGCCTTTTTACTATTTTTTCTGTTTTTATTATTACAAATAAACTTGAAAATACTATTTCGTCTTAGCTATGCTTATAAAGCACTGGAAGCAAATAAAGTCTTGAGGAAATGTAAAAAAAAAATCATAGTAGTTTTCAATGCATGGTACTCTAAAAACAATTATTCTTACTACGTAATAATAATAATAAAGACATCACATCCTTTAAAATAAAATAAAATATATGGACTTTCCCCTCCTTTTTTTATTATAAAGATTAATAAAATATATTACGATTGCTTTTGTATAAAGAGAAGAAAACCTGATTGCTTAACTTAATCTGCCTTTTAGATTCTATGTTATATTCTCCTGGGATATTTTATTTATTTTTTACTTAACTACCAGACGTGTAAGGGTAAATAACATATCGCTATGATTTCTGTTGGTTTGCATGGATATAGAGTGTGATATTTACGATACTGAAATAACAATATCAGTAATAAAATAAAGAAGGAAGAAGCGAGTCTCTTGTTCTCGTTTTACTTTGAGTAAAATTGTGAGAGGGAGCTCATAGTAAATACAAGAAAAAGCCATCTCATATGAATGAACCGACATGTGATATGTATAAAAGATGTATAAAAGATATACAAGCCCGTACTAAATAAGGTCGATAGAAACGCATGAGGATTAAGTATAAAATATGACATAGAGTATAAAAACCTTGTTATTTTTATGATCAACCAATATTATTTGTCACTATGCAATCCGTACAATAAGAATCACAGACCAGAAGGTGATTGGTTCCATATATTCATATCATTATAAGGTTAAATGCCTAACAACTAAACTTTATTTTTACTTAAAGAAAAAAAACCAATAGCATCAAGGATTAATCATCATTTCAATTGGTGGCGAGCATGATAAAAAATGATACATGTATTATGGTTGATACTTTATTATGTACTACTATCGTCGCTATTTACTTGTACTCATTTCAAGTACCCTAAAATACAAACGGCAATAATCTAATAGCGAATGCAACAGACGTTATTACACTGTATACAAAAGATCAAGTTCTCTCTTTACCTATAAGTCTCAGACATATATTGTTGGTAGTCTACACCAAATCTGTCCAGCATCATTTGCTCCTCAGCTTGAATGCGCAAGATATAGGCGTACACCATCAACACGGCTATCATGATAAATGCAATCACGTTTCCTGTTGCTAACCCAAATCCAAGGAAAGCCACGAGGAAAGAACAATAGCCTGGGTGTCGAACTACTCGGTATGGACCATCGGTACAAATATAATGATCGTCGGTGGTTGCCATTGACAACAAGTAAAATGTGTTGGATTGAGTGGTCCATACCATCAAACCAATCCCAAATAAAATGAGCACTACACCCACCCATTCCAACCACAATGGCAGAAGAGTAATTTCAGCCAAGATCCATAATGGTGCAATCACGAGCGAAATGAACCATATAACAAAGAGTTGTCGTGAGCTCCCGCGGTCATCACCAGCGGTTTGTAAGGATGTTGTCACTAACTTTGCTTGAAATTTATACTCAATAGTAAAAAGTATGCATAAAAGTAAATAAGCCAATAACAGCGCAAGCATGTTATATTAATATAAGTAAAGAATGATATATTTTTTATTTATTAAAATCCGTTGTTTGCTCTTTTTTTCATTTGACAATGAAAAAACACGGACTCGTGAAATTCTCAAAAGGAAAATTATGTTGCTTAGCCACATAAAGTATTTCCCAAGAAAGAGGGCAATCATATAAAAATTGCTTGTCGCTTTGTCTCAAATAAAATACCGATGGAAGAATCATTATCCCTATTTACAAGATAGAAGTTTGTATATTTTTTTTTTCAAAACAAGGTTTAAGTATTATATACGGCATATCTATATTGCGTCTTTGGAAATGCTAATCCATTAAAGGTAAACAATCTTAATTTAGAATTAGAATGATAAACTTGATGTAAACAAAGCTGCCATCCCATTTTTGAAAGGCACAATGTGCGTGGGTTGCTGTTGTTCTTATTTTTTTTTAATATAAACATTGGCAAATAAAAACATAGTGTTGAAGTTGAATATGATAAGATGAGATGAAGACTTTTTTTATATAAAAATTTTTTTATCAGTTCTGAGCTCGGTTGCTGATCAATTTTCTATTTTAGTACCACATATATTTCCTGTTTTGGACCTATGACGAAATATGATATAGCTCTTGTTGGCTAAAAGCGATCATTGCTGTTGCTATGCCAGGTCATTGGGTAATCTGTGCCTGAAATAATATCGAATTCAAAGATAATACTTATGCGCAAAGAAACATATAAAAGGCCACGTTATTTCTTCATGATTTCCTTTTTTTTTTACATCAATATATTACTATTTTTGTGTGCGTGTGTGTGTGAAAATCACTTTGCTTATATAAATTATAGACTATTTTCTCTTTTACCACAACAATGCTTTCAAAAACTTCCCATATCACTGTTCAATTACTTGAAACTAATATTTACATTGAATCAGAGTCTGAATCTGATGCTTGTAATGTTATTCGAGGTACTGTTAACTTAAATATGCCTAAAACTACAACCGTAAATGCCCTTTCTGTTCGATTTGATGGCAAAATGGAAACAAGGGCTAATACTTGTAAGTGCATTTATTTCATTTATTTATAAGATTGAACTAACATATTTACTTATAGTTGATATCATGGAAAGTAACTCCTGTACAAAGAAGTCACTTGTTCGCCAGAGACTTGTCCTATATCCAACCATTGATCAACCTGCTCATCGTCCACTTGTATTAAATGCCGGATTAACACAGTTTGGGTTTGAGATGCAGGTCCCTTCCGGACTTCCTGAGACCATCGATTGCTCTGATATCAATGTTAACTACCACGTTACAGCCGTCATGGAGTATTATACAACATCTACCAGCTTTATTAAATCTTCCTCGAATCGCCGACTTGTAAAAGAGGTTGCCAAGCAGAATATTCGTATTGCACGTCTTCCTAATTCGCACCTTCTTATCGGTGATAATATCAATCCTAGCATTGACTCTCGTACACATAAAAGTAACTGGCTTAAATACCAGATCTTGGTTGACAAAAAGGCAGTGTCAATTGGTTCCGAATTGCCCGTCACCTTCCGTCTTTCGCCCACAAAAAAAGGCGTCTGTATTGACCGTGTCAGCGTCCAAGTACTCGAGCGCCGTGACCTATACAACCTTGATACTAATGTGCACACAAGTCATGCAGTTCATGTTATCCGTCCAATCTCTTCTTCGTCTAGTATACCATTAAAGCAAGTACTTGACAAGAAATGGGAAGGTACCATTGACTATCAAATCCCAGAAAATAAGTCACTAGTTCATTCAACCCAGAGTTACTCCGAGTTTAGCGTCAGCCATACACTGCTCGTATCTTTATCGCTCTCATTACAAAGCCCCAAAAGTCAGAGCCGTAGTATGAAAACTGTCACGTTCCAAACAAAAATCGACATCCTTGATGCAGCCATAAACGAAGCTGAATTGTTGGAACTCCCTAGCTACGATGCCCCTCCACCTTTTGACAATACTGAATATGTATTTGGTGAATATGATCGTAAATTTACTGAACCTCCCGCTTATGACGATCTTTTTGCTTAAACTATTATTTATTCGCTTATACCCAATTTCTTGTGTGAATATCCCTTTTGTAAATAGTAAACATTCATCGTACCTTTAAATATATCTATCTATTTTTTTTTTCGCTTCAAGTTTTATGCTTTTTATTGTTTGTATTATTATTGGAAGATTAAAACATTAATTAACAGTTTTCTCATCCTCCGTTTTGTCCGATTTCGGGTGTACACATGAAATAATTTAATTCTCAGAATAAAAGAAATTTAATGCCAAGGGGCATCTAAAGACATCAAAAGGTATTATTCATTTATGAATCATTTATATATTGTATTGAAAAGGAGTTATATAACTCCACACATTAGTAAATAGTACAAATACAGAATAAAAAGTGAACGAAATGGAAAAGTAAAATAAAGTAAAATTAAGTAATGCTAAAGTATTTATCACGGGCTATTATAAACCCTTGGGAAAAATGAGTCGCATAAATCAACTACCATGAAACTTCATTGACGAGGGTGATTTTATAGAAAGAACATAGTTAGTTAAGAACAGTACTCTCAACTAAACACAGACCTTTCTCATAGACTCATAATGAAAGCACACTTCTTTTAGTTAGAGTAAAAAAAAACTTTAGTTTGACACTTATCAACGCTACTTTATATGGAAATACAAATAATCTTTAAACTTAATTACACTATTATGAGTAAGCACCAAAACGATCTGTCATAATTCCAAATATCTTTTTCTTTCTAAGCTTAGGCCAAGATCATTTTGTTCCATAATAATATTACTTTAGCCACAATTCCAACTATAGAATAAGATATGACTCTCGTGTTCTATCTCTGAGTCAGATATAAATCTCCGGGAATCTCAATTATTTTATATTTCGGATAAATGTGGTTGCTTATGTCAAATAGATTCTTTTTTTATGGTATCTAACAATTCATGTTTAGCAGCTTTAATGATAATACGCGTTTATTTTGAGATTATGATATTTATATTAACTCGCTCTCTCGATAAAAAAAAAAAAAAGACTTTACATTTTGACAATCTTTTTTTTTTTTGGTTAACCCACGCAATGCCTTTAATTTTATAGAAATTAAATTAATTAATAACAACAGTCTCCATAAAAATACTTGCTGAGCATGCATCTACTTTGCATTACTTATATATTTATATGATACACATTGCTAAGTACACTCGTCCTTTTCCTTTTCCTTTTCCTTTTCCTTTTCCCTTTTCCCTTTTCCCTTTTCCCTTTTCCCTTTTCCCTTTTCTTTTTTCCCTTTTCTTTTTTCGATAAAAACGCTCATTATACTCGTATCATTGAAAAAATAAAGCTACTTATTAGATACCTAAAACATGTTAATTAAATTAACTGCTTTCTTTAGTGCGTATTTAGATTCATTTTAGAGACGTTGACGAAATGGATTTTAATGTTATTTTTTTGGTCAGCCAATCAAAATCAAAGAAGTATTCATCCTTATTATGCTGTGAAAAGTACATTTCTTTTTTCGAACAAAAAAACTGCTGGATGCTTAGCAAGTTTCATTATTTTTAAGAGAATATATTTTTTTAATATAAGAAAAACCTTTATTTTTACAGAAGTCGTTCAAATCTAAATAAAAAAACTTCCGCCAAGACCAGTGAACTAAACAGAGCTCATGTGGTGTAAAATATTGCTTCATTTTAAGTTTATTGTTAATATTATTATTTAGAAACTAATAGTAAATTGCACTAAATAACAATTTATCATTTAAAACAATTAAAAGCAAAGTAAAAAGCAAAACAACAATAATAACAAGCCTTGTAAAAAAAAAAAACTGAAGAAATTAGGTGGAAGTATAGAAGTATTACTTACTTAAAACCTCTTTCTTTTTGAATAATGAAAAGGTGAAGAAATTTGCTTTGTACTGTAAGCCCATTCAACGATATATGAATAACAAAAAGACAACTATTAATGTTTAACTACCTTTAGTGGTTTGGGTCCTTTTCTTAAAAGGGAAAAATAAAAAATGTTATTTACAAAAATAATAATTAATGATTTTACAAGTAGAACAAAGTTATACATAGATTATATAGAAAGGTAATAATTCCGGAGGCTTCATAAAATAGAAGTCTTTCTTTTTTTTGATATGTGTTGCTCTTGTTGCGGTAAAATTGATTCCTTTCTTTTTGAAAGGGCAGACACTGTGTTATTTAGAAGTGTAGTGACAACCTGTAGCTCTTTGTAAGAAGAATCCCATATTGATGAATGCCGTGAGAGCAATGCTCGCATCATATCCAATAATATCGACATTTGAAATTCTGTTTCATCTAACCATAGTTTGTTGTAGCGCTTGTCATTTTTAGTGTTTGATACTGTTGTTGTTTCTGCTGTGGGCGATAAAGGTGTTGAAAAAAAGGCTTGAATTCGCTGACGGGTTATTAAGTTTAAATCTACAGATGACAATAATTCGGTTTGGACGACAAGTGTACCAACAAATCGAATAATAATTCTAAAACGTAAGCGAATGACTTGATTTTGGTATTGGTTAATAGCATTTGATCTGGTAGATGATGATACTGATGAATGAAGTCGTCGCTTATAATGATTGTGATAGCGGTTAATTAAGTTGTCTAAATGTCGATTAATATGATTTAGTAACAGACGGTGATGAATTTCTGTGGTTTTTTCAGTATCAAATAATGCAGTCAGTGTTGGGAATAATGTGGTAAGGAAGGCTGCGATTAATCGCCCTTTGCGAGTAGGAACGAAACAAAAATCTGAAGAAGCACTTTTGGAATAGCCAGCGATTGTATTTTCGTCTAGAGGACGAGAAAGGGTCTGGAAGTCTGACGTTAAGGGCAGATTAGGCACTATGTCGAGACTAGCGTCAAGAAGCACATGATCTAGAGTGATGCCTAATGTTTTGTCAAGAAAAAAGTCTAGACATGGCTCCCAATTTTTTAGTGGTGTTCGGTCATAAAATTCCACAGCTAGTCGATTCGAAACACTTTGGAGGACTGTATGATCAATTGTATCATCACTATAACCATATCGATCAATATATGCTAATGCTGAATGTAGGATGTGATTAAAAGTATTGAGTTGGGGCCGTGAAAAATCTAAACGATGTTTATTCCAAAAAATCTGGTTTGCTAAGCTTTTACAGCGACGTGAGACTGTTGCTAAATACCAAATATCTGAAAAGCTGAGGTATCCTGATATTTTTAATAGCAATTCAAGTGGTAGATTTAAAAATGGTGATTTGTACAATATATCTGCCATTAAGATTTCGAAAGAGTGGGAAAGATATATTGAAGTAGAAAGTAGAAAAGTAATAGAAAAAGAAATAAAAAAAAAAGAAAGAAGAAAAATAAAGAATGGGTTCAGTTATTTTACATTAATAATGGGCTCAGTAACAATCCTGAAATTGTAAATAGATAAGATACATAAAGAACGTCGATCGTATTCGAGACCCCAGTTCTGGCTCTCCCTCTCTCACTCATTAAACGCCAGCAGCAAAAACTTGACAATCGAACCCCATTTTTATAATCAGCCTAAACTGTAATTGGCAGGAATAGGAGCGGGTCCAGAACAAATTGCCCTTATAAAAAGACGTGCTTTTTTTTTGTCCATGCACCCATTGTCCATTTCTGAATAAGAATGACCCCATTAGTCTTTGCTCGCCTCTCTTTTTTCATATTTCATTTTTTTGCCTTTTTTAATCCATCGTTTCAACAATAAACAGGTACGCCCTTTCTCATTCTCACTTTCTGCATGCATCAAGCAAGAAAAAAAAGGCCATATGCTTTTTTTATTTTTAATTTGTATACATCGAGGAGTGCCGCACCGTTTCAAAGAAACACAAAAGCCAAATATAAATGGTAATACAGTTGACCTTTACTATATTCAAACCACAAGCGAGCACTTTTTTTTACCTTTTACAATAATGAGCTCTAACCGAACCAACCACAGAAACAAAAGTCATTCCTCTCCTAGATTCAAACACTTTCTACTTATATACACACATGCCTAGATTTGAAAGATAAAGACCTAGTAGTTGCACTAAATCAAATATGGTATCTTTGTTCCATTTAGACGTAATCAGAATTTCGAATATAAAAAGAAAAAAAAAAAGCTTAATAGTAGAGTCCTCCTTTTGAATCATTTCTCTTTACGTATTTGAGTAATAAAATAAAACTGGTTTTATATCGAATTTCGATTAATTTGAATACAAAGAGGAATATTATACAGCTATTGAAATAATAATAATAAAAAAAACTGCTTTACTCTTGCTGTTACCACCTTCTATTACGAAGTTTTGAGTCGAAACATATCATCAATTCGGAAAAATACCAGTTCACTCTCCCTTTCTGTTTATTTATAGTTTTACTTTTATTATATATATATATATATTATGATTAGATCATAAGCATTGACGATGGGGTTTCTAAAGAAATCATGTCATCATCCTTTATAGAAACTACTTTTTTGACTTCTTGTTCCATAAGACTGACCAGAGTCCGAGCCATTTCAAAGTCGTAAACGTAATTGATAGACGATTTTGCAATATCTATTGATTTTAACAATCCATATTTGCCAGTATGCGAGTAAGTTTGATCCGAATAGCTGATGAGTTTTCTGTGTATGATATTTGCAAATAGAATTGATATAAGAGGCACGTGGCACTCTTCACGTTGGTGGACCATAATGCTAATGATTCTATTTACTTGGTCTGCAGCATGTAAACTGACTTGTAAGCTTTGTATAGATATAGGTGTAGTTGGCAATCGATGCATAGGTATAAACGCTTGGTGTAAAATGATTTGATTTACATAGTAGTTGATATTCACAAAATTGATACAATGTTGGGAAAAAGATTTTACGTCCACGCTATAATGATCATGCTCACCATTACCACCACTACCTCCTCCTGGTGTTTCGGAGGGTTCAGAACTTGTGCAAGATCCTGGAGAGCAAGGTGAAGCCGAAGGGGTCGATTGATAATCGCTATCAAAGGACATATCAAAGTTGTTGTCATTTTTCCATTCGGGTGGAAGATCGTCATGAAATGCCTGTAATGCTGACTGCATGCTCAAAACATCCTGGGTCAATGAGGCATCACTTCGATCACTTTGATTATTCATAAATTTAAGCATACATTCGTCACGTAATACTTGGAGTTTAATTAAATAAACCCAGGAATTCCATACATAATAATCTATGGCTTCCTGATGCGATTCTCCTTTAAAGTCATTGAATGGCGATGATAGGGAGGTAGGGGCCGGAAGAAGATCAGGGATAGGAGAAGTGGGTTTACATTGACCAAGATTAATCGAACTTCCAGGAGCCCCATCACTTTGTAGGATACGATACCAGGTATTACAATAATAAATGCACCAAATAAGGATGGATTCATAACGAGTTAACTTGCGGTCGGATTGATAAAGACCTAATTCTAATGCCATATTATAAGCAATCCATTCATAAAAATAGATGACCCCTGGGTATCCATTCTGCTGATTACAATAAGAGAGTAAAAATGCAGCCTGACAATTTTCAAGGGTGGGCTCATCAAAACATTCTGATAACAATTCACGGCCTTTGAGACAATAGGCTACTGACAACGCTTTTCCCATATTGTATTGTGGAGCTTCAAATGAGGAACGTTTACTCCAAACATGCAATTGGAAGGCATTGCGGGCTGCCATGGCGCAAATAGCATAAATCAAAACTGTAGACGGGCGATTTTCGGGGTTGGGATCATGATAACGCTTCAAAAAATCTACAGCGTTGATAATAGGAAGACGTAAAGAAGAGCAACAGGGAGTACGACAATAAAGATTAATAAGGTTATCCGTTAACTCTTGAGATATGTCAATGGGATAATCTTCAGGTATAGCATGTGTTGGATGATTCCAAGAGTTCCAAATAGCAAATGAAAAGCCAGAAGATGTATGAATTGAGTTTGTATCATCAAATTCGACTGGTGGTGTACTGACAGCAGGCATATCCATTGGCTCAACTTGATTGGTTTCTTTAGTCTTAATTGTCATTGATTTTTTAAACTGGTCGACTAATTTTGACAAATCATTATAGGAATTGACGTTACTCTCTACTGATAAGCCTTTTCTAGTTGTAGTAATCTTCCATGAGGTTTGAGGTATCGGTTTAACTTTGAGAGAATGGTTTGCTTTTGCTGAAAAATCCCTTGTCTTTTGAGCAAAATCTCTCGCCATACGATCGATTGAATATTGCCATTGGTCCATAACTTTATTCATTGTAGTAAGTACTTGTGATACATGATTGGCTTTGGGCTCCGTTTTTTTAAAACAGCATTCAAAATCGTTAGCTTGGCAGCGGCTGCAGCGGGGTAAAGAAAGGTCACATTGCTGAAGGTCCTTGAAGCATTTCGTACAAGGATAAACTGAAAAGCTATTAGTGGATGCCACTTTAGAAGTGCGCTGTTGGCGACGGCGTTTAGGTTGTGCTAATAAATCATCACTATCTTCAGAGTAAGTAGAAAAAATGCTTTCTGAGACAACTGAGTCTGTGTCACTTTGAGTGGAAGGTTCATAACCAGAATTAGAAAATGGAGTCTCTCCAACCTTTAGTCGATCGCCGAACTTTTTTATTCTATCCCCTAAAGTTTCAGTGGCTTTCTGTAATTTTTTAAGAGTAGGTGCTGCCTCAGGATATACACACGTGATACCCCGCCTATGACAACGTGAGCAGGAAGGCTTCTTTCTGTCGCAAGCGTGTCTAATAAATAGCAATGAGTGTTAGTGATCAGATGACAAAAGCTACTTTGTCATGGCAATTACCGAAATCCACGACAGCGAAAGCAAGCAGCACCGAGATTAGGTTTATTATTATTATTATCAGCATCATTGTTATTATTAGCAGCGGTAGTAGTAGTATTAGTGCTGGTAGGTGTATTATTATTATCTGTTGCTGTAGTATTGGTATTGGTGATATTATTCGACATATTAAGCGTGTGTATGATTATTATTATTAGATATATAGGTAATAGTAGAAAAATGAGAGGAGGTTAAATAAATGGAAAAAAGGGGGAAGAGAGTGAGCGAGGCTGATAGCTTTATCAAAAAGTATACAGCACTTAGAAGTAGAAATGACAATTATAGATGATAAAAGAGAAGAGAAGAGAAGAAAAAAGACAGAAAGCTTGAAGTTGTACCTATTCATAATCAGCCAGGCGGATGATTGATTTTCCAAAAGGTATTAATCTTTTTTTGACAATTGTAATTATTGTTATTGCAATAATTTATATCTCAGTGGCCTGATTTTAGCAAAAAACACCTGTTACCAGGTCACAAAAAGCCATAGCCAAATACTCATAAGAAGATTAAAAAGATACATCGACTTGATAAGGCCTACTTTAAAAGTTTACTTTAGATGGTTTGCAAAAGTAATTATTGCTATGTTTTATTTATCAAGTTAATTATCATAGCCAATAATGGTATATCCGATAATCTACTGTTTCCCTCTCTTTTTCTTATGTCTTGGAATTGAGATTAATTTTACTTTAATTAAAGTACGGACCCTTCATTTTGTTTTTCACGCGTCTCTGCGCGCTATACATACTAAGCACCTTCTCTTTTCTGAATAGATTTCTTTCTTTTGATGTTGTTCGACCTCAAACTGTTACACTAAATACGATTTCCAATAATTAAACGGAGAATGAAGATTGTACAATGTTCAATAGTTGTTTGTTCAAGGTGGGACTCGTTAAATTAGGAGTTCAATGAAACATCTTATTTATTTCTCCAACCACAAAACTCTTTTTACTTTTAATTCATCTGGACACACTGCAACGCGTGGAGGGGCCTCTTAACTTCCTCAATTTGGGAATATTCACGGATTCTTGTTTCACATTTGTGAAGACTGTAAAGTGGTTTTTGGTCTGTGTTCACTGAAAAATACGGCCCGATATTTTTATGTGAAACTAGTGCATCCTTCCTTAGAAGTGCTACATATGAATATTTTACTATTATTTCTATTTTTAATAGTATCGCTTGAAGTCATGAAAGTCAAATACTTTAAACGTTAATCTTTAAATAGATTACTATGTAAATACTGTGATTTTTACTATGAAAATTAGTCATTTCAAATAAAAAAAAACTCTAAGCTGTCATCTGATAGCACCTTCTCACAGAACAAGAGAGTAATAGCACTTTTATTGTGTAATTTTTAGTGTGCGTAAATAAAGCAATAAAGCTGGTTTTATTCCTCCAAGTGCAGCAAAAAGTACGTGCTGTTCGGATCTAGAAAATGTGCGGCTTTCTGAAAAAATAAATAAATGAAGGTGAAACAAGGAGTTGTTTTCACCTCTAATAGAGTTTAAAAATTGTACAATCTGAATGGAGATATGATATTGATCTCCATTTTGTTTAAAACGGTTTCTGATTCATATAATATTGACTTTTATCACCTTTATCACAAAAGAAATCACCAATGCCTGACATCGTTATGGTAACAGAATATGCTTTGTTTAAAAGAACGATAATATTCTAGAAAGCTCAAAGTAACCAAAATAAGGTTTGTACCTCGGGTTGACAGATATTAGACCGTTAAAAAAGCGAATGCAAAAGAAAATAATGGATATTAACATACATATTAAAGGACGATAAACCTATATGGAAGCAGGTACTAAACACCGGGGGTTTGTCGGTAGTTTTCATTTTGGGGGGGAGGGAGGATCGATTAAAACTTTGAGAGATTTATATCTCAGTTGATAGGATATTATCCCAAGTCAGAATTCGCATTCTTAATCTAATCCATTGTTAGGATCATGGAAAATGTTGTGTGATTATTTTTTTTAATATAAAAAAGCTGGATGTCTAAGAAGCCAATTTGATTGTGAATGTATGATGAAACGCAATGACTTCTTCCATTCACATAGCATTTGGAGTTATATGATATTATTGCTTTAAGATAGTGATTCTATGAATGATTAAGGATAAAATAAATGTAATCGAATGACTGATTCATCTATCATTATGCGCATTTATATTCAATGAGTTAACCAGAAAGCGTTTTATCTTAACACTTGTTACTATTTTCTCCTGTATCACAACAGAAGAATCATCCGGAAAAGATCGCCATTATTCTAAAGTGGCTCTAAAATTAGATCCCGTACAATGGCGTCTTTTCCCGGAGAGCTTCAGTAAAGTATAACGAAATGCGTTTAAAAATTAAGAAGTTGGAAAAACTCAACGCCACTTTATAATACAAAATATATGTAAAATCTTTGATTCTTGATCTCCAATTGTTTGATTTTTAGACACATTTCACTATATAAACTACAACATAATTCGATTCAATCGGAACATATAAAAAAAAGGGACAATAGCATCAACATGCATAATCGCTTACTGAATCTTGGGGTTTCCCTCTCCTCATTTCCCCTTTCACTCAGCTAAATTTCTTTCGTGTGCAACTATTTACTCTCGTATCCCTTTAATTTACCATTTCCAAAGTAATATGCACCTATTAGTGCTTTCATTGAAATATACATACAACTAATAAAACAAGGACTGAAAAAAAGAAAGATCCGACGTGAAATTTATGTTTGGTAGATCATAATTGTCCACATATATAAAAACGCATGTCCGTTTCACAGAAACCAATGAAAACCATAACATGACCTTATACATAAGATCAAGGGGAAAGATTTATGCTTACTCTTTTAGAAAAGGGGACAGAAGGGGCATCCCTTTATGTATAAAACCAAATAAAATATCGTTGCAGATCATTCTGCTTCCTCTTCTTTTACTTTTTCAAAAAAACAAATTAAATATGAGCCTTTTAGACAATATAAAAGAGGTAACTAACAAGGTCGAAGAAAAAGTTGAGAGTTTGGGAGATCCGATCAAGCCTTACTTCCCTGCACTTAGTCGTTTTCTGATCGTGGCTACTTTTTACGAGGATGCGCTTCGTATGCTTGTACAATGGCGAGAACAACACGACTATATGAATCTTGCTAGAGGATATCCTTCCTTCTTTGTGACCTTTTTTTTATTAGCAAATATTGTGGTAATGCCTGTATGTGCTACAGCAGTAATAGCAAAAAAACAAGTGAAAGGAGCGGTTGGTGGCCTATGTGGTGTGGTTATATCCCAGGCAATTGTTTATGGAATGCTGGCGAGTATGGTTAGTAAAATAAAATAGTGGATATATTGATTGTGTAAGCAAGTGTTCATATTGGTTTATTACTATTAGAGCATGTTTTTACGTAATATATCTATCTTGGGTGGCCTATTACTTTGTCTGTCAGAACATCTCATTAAAAGTTCAAAATCAAAGAACAGTGTATTTGCTTCCATTCCTACTTTGTCACCTGTCGAAAGGCACCAATATTTCCAGCTAGCTGGCCGCATACTACTTATGGTTCTATTTTTGGGTATGATCATCTCCAGCCGATGGACAGTGGCAAGCTTAGTTGCTTCTCTTTTTAGCTTTGCTGCTTGTGTCATGATAATAGTGGGTTTTAGAGCTAAATGGTCTGCATCTTTATTGGTCTCATTTTTATGCGTCATGAATCTATTGGTAAATAACTGGTGGTCTATTGATCATGCAAGCTTCAGAGATTCTGCTAAGTATAATTTCTTCCAAACACTTTCAATCATGGGCGGATTTTTGTTGTTGATTGTTATTGGCCCAGGCCATTTGAGTTATGACGAAAAGAAGAAAGATCGTTAATACATACGTATACACAAGGAGTAAAAAAAGTATATTTTGATTATTTATTAGTACATATAAATAAAAATAATGTTAAAAAAAGGCAAAGTGGATAATTTCATTGGGCTTTAAATGCATTTTGGATAAGTTGTAGTGCGTTAGAAGATTCAGAAGTAGAATTCAAGTGGGAGCTCCATAACTTGGCAGTGGATTCATTTCTTAAATCTAGTTCATCGCTTTCAAGACTGCGCTTTATAAGACCTTGACTGATGTTAATGGTGTTTAGCCACGCCTTTTTTAATTCATATTCCTCTTTTTTCACTACATTTTCTGACCAACTAGGTATCATCGCGACAATACGTTTAATACCCTTATCTAGACCCATGTAAATGTGCTCGGAAACAAGAATAGCAAAGATTGTAAGAACTGGCGTATATACCGAATGAATATTAGTAGATGGATGGAACAGATATGCATATGAAGACATGGTAATAGAAGATAACCAGACAAGAGTTTTCAAATTTGAGACCCAAGGGCCAATGCTGTCGGCTCTATGTGCAACTGGCTTTCTTGTGTATTTGCATACCTTGATCGCATCACCACGGAGCTCAACCCAGTCGTTAATCATACAACACATTGCCGTTAAAGGCCATACTGTAGAGAACATACTCACATAGCCAAATTGAATCACCATTTCCACATAATCCAAATAAATATTATATTCTGGTAATGAGGCTTCTTTAATCACTTTGTTCATAAAACGGATTTCTTCTGTATCTTCTGTCTCAGTTTGCTTGACAAAGTCTGTATTCGTTTCAGGCTTCTTTTTTGTGATTTTTGCTATAACGCTCTTGATATATGGTGATATCAATCTTAGTACATATGGAACAATCATTTCTGTCAAAAATCCGATTAATTGACCCGTAACAATCAAAGCTTTGAGCTGCGAGCGTAGCCGTTCGAAATCTACGGTTTTGTGGCTGTGGCTAACGTTGAATCGCACTAGAAAAGGTAGGATGTGATCACCAAACGGAATATAAACCCACCCTGTAATGAACTTTTTTTTTTCACAAAGAAAAAGACTGATATTAGATAAAGTATCTTGTAGCTATCAGAAAATAATACTTACCAGTGAAAGATACCCTACTAAAAAATTTGCAATAAATATCTTCTGTGTATAATGATATTCCCATTGGGCAGAAGTCTTATACATTTCCCAGTCGTTCAATGTTTTAACCCATCTTGTATAGTAACCTGTCATGGTAGGAATGAATAGTACATAGCCAACGGTCGGCAGGTAAATCAATATATTGCGAAGTGGACCATTGTAGTATTCCTGGAGGAATAGTTGCAAAATAAACACAAAGCTTACAATCACTGCCAAAAATAGGGCTCCTGCGAGAACACCTGGAATTGCGGCTAAGCGGCGACTCAGTAGTTTCCAAGGGGAAACAAATGGAACCGATTCACCGGTTACTTGATCAATCACTATTTCATCACCTCGAAAATCTGCGCGTCTTTTTTCATGCTTTGCATAATTGCGCACACCCCATCTTACTGCATACTCCTTTTCCTTACGCTCCCATATTTCGATGAATAGAATAGACCAAACTAGCATGGAAAATGAGAACCAAATAGAAAGTGTGTTCGAATGTGTGAAGTAAACTAGAATACCAAGTGCAGTAGGGACGCTCAACCAAATAAAATAGTTTTGTAAAAACAAAAAGTAGTAAGCAATTTTTTCGCCGAAATGATCCCTCACTTTTGAAATATCATCATCTGATAGTAGCAGTTTTCGAGAGCAAGACTGTATCCATTCCTTGTTAAATTTATCATCGTGGAGAGGAAATATGCCATCAATGTATTCATCGGTAAGTGGAGAAATTCCCGCTCCGCCATCTTCCTCTGGGAGGGTCAATAATTCATATACCAAACGTGAGCGTTCTGCTTCGGTGATACCCTTCAATGTATTCAGACTAGATATACTGCCCAAGTCATTCACTCGTACACCCAATAAAAAATCACGGTCTCTCTCTTGTTCATATATCCGTAGGATAGGATTGAGTGGACTACTTACCAATATATAAAGCAACCCATTCTCTTTCCCTGGCCGTACTTGAAATCGAAGCCCTACCTTTGTCAGACGTTGAGTAATTTTTGTCATTGAGAGTGTGGCTAAGGATTCTAAATCCTCTCTCGATGTCTTGGATGTTTTTGAAGGTTGTACAGGAAAGTGAAATAGTACTACATAATCAACGGCTGTAGCATCAAGAATGGCGGGTGGCTGTAGCGCTTCTAAAGAGGATTCTTGAGGAATAGATGTTGGTCTTGCCTCTTGTTTTTCTTGTGTTGGTATTCCTTGTATTGGATGTTGTGATATTCCTTTATCTGACATATAGAACTGTTATTAAGCTTGACTTCTATATATTTTTTTTAAAAAAAAACTAAAAGAATAAAATACGATAGGGAAAAATAATTAATAGCCTATTTTTTATTGCAAATGGTCACGGTTTCATTTCACTCTTACAAGGAAAAAAATATCGTCATGGTTCTCTTGTTGTAATCCAGTCTCACTGGGTCTTAATTTGTATGTCTTCACAGCTATAGTGCATGAGTTGTTAGGATTTTTTTAAAGACACATGAAAAAGTAAATGCATTAATCAAAAAGGATTTCATGCGCATTTGGAAATCCGGAGACTCGTTTGTACTATTTTGTTAGCATTCTGTGCGCCAGATGGCTTAGAAAGTGCTATTTGTCAATATGATTTATTTATTTTGATAATTGAATCGAATGCATGATAACATCTTTCGTCTCCTCTTCTCTTCTTTTCTTCCCACTCTCTTTTAATTTTTTTTTCATAATATCATGATCGAAAATTTATCCAATGAACTACTTATCAATGTTTTCCAGCTCTTACCTAAACAGAGCCAAAAGGCATGCATTTCTGTCTGTCGGTCATGGTATACAGCTGCAAGGATTACCTATTACAGTCACATTACAGTTAAAACTTATGAACAACTTTTAGAGCTCCATTTATTGCTTTTAACATCGACGACAGATCTAGGGAGTCTGATTCACCATTTTGAATGGAAAAAATCTTCCTGCTCAAATGCTCGTGTCCTGGGTTTAATTGAATTTGAAGACCTCATGGATTTATGCCCTAATGTGAGAGTTTTGGAAGTGTGCGAACCTTACAGAATCTATCTAGAACAGAGTTCCAGGTTGAAATCAAGAAAATTTCAGCAAATCCGCTTCAACACAGAATTTACAGGCACGTTAGCAGAGGTGCCTTACAATACATTAATTGAATACCAATCAAGCATTACTCATCAGGAAATATTCACGAATCATTTCTTTCAGCAAAATACATTCAAAAGTATTCCAGACTATCTGAGAAAATTCAATCTACTGAGAACACTGGTGATTCGTGGGGCCACCATGGGGGATGTGATTCAGCTTTCAACCTTTATTCCTACACTTCCATATCTGGTTAACCTTGTGATCGAAACACAAGACACATGGCCATTGGGCGCAGAATATGTCGTCGCCAATAGTGGAGTACAATTCCTAAAAATGGAGCTTGCCGTTGCCTCCGGACACTTCCTGTTATATCTTATAAAGACATTTCCACATTTAATATCCCTCCGTTTAGATTTTGGAGAGAGTAGTAGTTTGGACAATGTTGACGCAGAGGTACTAAATTCATTTATGGAATATACCAGGTTAATTCCGTCTGTAAAACTCAATTTTTCGGGGTTCTGCTGTAAAGTGTTGGACAAAAAAATAGCCACTACTTTAACAAATTCTGCCATTCAACTTAGTGTCACCACTGAGGCAATCGCTAGATGGAAAAAGGCAATCAGCAATACATGGTCATACTCGGATCGACGAGTAAATTGGAAAAGTTCGGATCAGATAATCAGCAGCCCATTAACTACAACCGATCTAAATTTCAAGAGTTATCAAATGGTATCTAATGGCGAAAGAAATTATAGTATGTGTGAATATCGTTATATTTGTTCCGATCGATACTTTGAAACTTCACACAAATTGCCTTTTCTTGATCTATTGCAAAGTTTGAGATTAATGCTAAACTCAGTAACTATTGATTTACATCCGACCCCGTTATCTACAATGGATCTTGATTGTATCTTGACAAGGTTACCTTTGCTAGAAGTGCTAGTGGTTAGAAAAAGCAAGTCGAACTTTCATAACTATGTTACCGTTAATACCCCTAAGGTTCCTCACAAATCGCTGAAATCACTCACATTAAAAGGGATGAAAATCGCTCAATCGTTTACTCCAACTTTAAAAGTAAATTGTATACAATTGAACAATCTTGATCTGGAAGAATGTCTGTTTTATATTCCATAGACTCTTTAAAAAGAGGAATTAATTCTTTATCTTAAAATAATAAATAACAATATACCATTTTTTGATTGCTATACATCCTGAAACCTGTTCCAGCGTTCCAATGTAACCGAAGGTATTTAAATACAATTAAAGGCTTTTAGAGGCTCAAAGACATACAATGGCACCCCACCCTATTCTGAATTCGGTAAAAGTCTCTTAAAGGCATTAAAAGGCTTCAAATCCTTTGAATACTAGGCCAATCTTTAAATGTCTTTAAATACAAAACTAACTTTAGGATGTATACATCCATATTATTTCATTACAGAATATTGTTTTTTTTTGTGGTAGAACTCAAGAAATTGTCTCATGCGAGCTCATAACAAGAACACGGTGGATTATTTA
>VCJL01000553.1:3427-14593 GCA_024139405.1 Backusella mclennaniae | reverse complement strand
AAAAAAAAAAAGGGGTGAGTATGACGCTTATCATAAACAAATTGAGAATAAAAATAGCTAACCAGATAACTAGACCAGAGAAAGATGCATAATGAGCTGGTACTTTAAACACACCGAGCAAGATCAATACAAGAATAAGAGGGATCAATCCAACAAAGAATGAACCAACTAAACTTCCTCTAATGGGAGCAAGTTCCTGGATAAAAATTCCTGGTAACTCCTCGGCAGAGGGACCTATAGGTACATTCACCATTTAAGAAATATAGTAAACTTAAAAGGTTGGAAAAATAAAAAATGAAAAAAGAGAGAAGAAAGGAATAATAAATTGGAAAAACACAAGACGAGTCAATTTATTTTATACCTTGTTGAAAATAGTTAAGACCACGAGTGGTTGTGTGCGTGAAATATAACCTGAGAGGGGGGTACAGAATCGTCCAATTTTCGGACTGGTGTCGCGGGAAAATTTCTTTTGGACCAAAATAGCATAAACTTCTTTTCACCCCCAACTACCCCGCATTTTTTTTTTTAATTTTTTATTTTTTGAAATTAGATTAGAATAGGAAGTAAAATGGTCATGTGTGATATTCTCACGAACGGTTTTTTTGTGAAAATCTCATTTGCCTTAAACTTTAATTGTTTTGGTTCAGTGATCAAATGAGTTTGGGATATGTATATTATTCATCAAGTTGGCACCGACAAAAAAAAAAAATAGGATAAAAAAAAAAACTTATGATTTGATGCTTGCATCTTCAACAGATTTTTTGGAAGTAACGTCAACGTCTGAATTTGGTTCTTCATCGACATACTTGATCCAACGGCAACCCAAGGTGCTATAGAAGAACGTAATCACGTAAGCGATAAGAGGAATAACAAAAGAGATATTAACATTGACATGGTCGTGTATCACAGCTTGTACAGGTGGCAAAACTGCACCACCACTGACACCCATAATAACTATTCAAGGAAAAAAACAATACGTTTGAATAAAATGCTGAGATGTATTTTTTTTTGGATTTAACTTACTAAGTGCGGAGCCTCGCTTGTGGTTTCTTCCCAAATGCTTTGTACCCAAGCTAAAAATAGTTGGGAACATGATGGATTCAAAAAACATCAAGACAAGTAAAGCATAAGGTGTAGCGGTTGTTTTCATTGCAATAATAAAGATATTGGTGATGACAGCACCTATTGCAAAAGCGGCCATAAGATAATCTGCTCTTACAACTTTCATCAAGGCAGCTCCAAGGAATCGACCAACGGTGAAGCACAGTTGACCATAGGAAAGCAAACGTGAGGAATAAGCATCTGAAAAATGACCCACCTCTGTTGCATAAAAGATAAACAACGAAGCAAGGGCAACCTGGGCACCGGTATACATGAATTGTGTAAAGGCACCCAATAATAAATGAGGTGAGAAGATGGAAGCACGACGAACAGATTCACCTGTATCTTCGGTTTCACCAGCCATTAATTCTTCTTCGTTGACTTCTGGAATCTTGACAAAGCAGAACATGACGGCAATAAGAAATACACCTAAAAATTTTTTACCAATTAAAACACATATTTGAAAAAGAAGTAAAATAAATAACTTACCACTTCCTACACCAACATAGGTCCATTTAACTGAGTCCAGTCCAACTGATGCATCATCAGCTCCACCAAAAAATGCATAAGAAGCAATGATGGGAGATATCACGGTTGCAATACCATTGAAACCCTGAGAAATGTTAATTCTGAGTGAGGCATATTTAGGTGAACCAAGCACGGTGATATAAGTGTTTGCACCTGATTACAGAAAAAAAAATTAGATCCACAAGAAATATAAATATATATCCAGATATAGCTAACAATTTTCAAGTGTTGCAAGACCACATGCAATGACAAACAACGAAGCAACAAAACCACCAAAGCTGAGATTTTCGGCTGAAGGGTAGAAACAGAATGCACCAAGTACATATAACAAGAGACCGAAAATAATGGTGCGTTTATAACCAAATCTTTTACTAATAAAACTCGCACTTTTTTATTTTTATAAAATTAGTACAAATCAAAGCTCCAAGTCTAAAGTTTCTGACTTATATATATGTACAGAATAAAATAACTTACGGTATACTCCAGATAAAGTAAGCACCGAAATAGGCAACTTGCATGTAAGTTGTTTGAGTGGTTGCTATTAGGATTTGTTTATTAGTATATTCAGTGGACAGCAAACCAAAAAAAAAAAAAAAGTGGTCCGCAGAGTATATCACATCACTTTTAGCAACTTACTAATTCCAAGGACGTTTCTGAAATGCTTATTTAGAGTGTCCAACAAACCATAACTGAATCCCCATAAAAAGAACAAAAGGGTGACGAGTGCGCCAGGTATAAAATAGTTTGGCTGACCATCCTCGCTTGAGGTGACCTTGTCTTTAACCTTTCTAAAGATATTCACCATTTAAAAACTCAAAACAGGAAACAGAATGGAAAGTAAATAAAAAAAAATGATTAAAGAAAAATGATTCAACAGAACTTTTATATAAACTGTCATCACGGTTTTCCCAGGAGGGATATCTCATTCGTCGTGATTTTATTGATTTCTGTTTTGAGACAAGCTGTGACATACAGGATAAAAGGTGATCACACTATAAATCGTGAAATATTCCCAGATAGAAACGTTTTATTAAAGAAGTATATCAAAAGGACAACTTGAATAGGAGGTAGATCTAAATTAATGTGGATCGAAAAAAAAGATAATTCTTATAATTCTAATCGCCTTTTTAACTTTATCATAAAACTCAAAAGAAAAGAGATCTTGAAGTTAAGGTTTTGGTAAAAAAAAGATTTATATATAATACTCACCAGAGACAGGACAGGTTAGACCATACGGAGAATTTAAATAAACATATGAGAAATTTTGTTTCCTGTAGTCTCTTTGTTACTCAATGAGATTCTGTGTGAAAAAACTTGTCTGAGCATTTTGGATTCTGCGAAATGTATAAGAGATAGACGTCTTGTAGTTTGCTTGCTATTTGTTTGTATCTTTACAGTATCACAGATAAATGCTTGTTATGATATAGACCTGTCAATTCACATTTCTTATTCTACAAATCCTTTCTTTTTTGTCAGCACAAAATCCCTGGAAAAAAATAAAGCACAGTTGCACAACAGAGATTAAAGGTGGGAATCTTCATCGCCCAATTCTATAAATGGTAAGAAAGTGATTTCATTTTTTTTTTGCTATATTATTATTTTATGCGTTTTAAGTTAAGCCCTATATGATCCGTATATTATGAAATGTTTTTAAAAGGAAAAGCATTCTATAATAAAGAAGTGAAGAGAAGCAAATTTCAAAATATTTTATGAAAGGAACCAGCAACCACATCTTGTTAGGTTTGAAATGATTTCCTAAATCAGATGAGGATAGCTTACGTAAGAAAGGTGTCAAGTTTAATAGATAGCACCGAAGCATCGTGATCTCATTTTTTTTTAATGTGTGTGATTACTCCTGAATTCAAGTCTAGTGATTAAAGGGCGTCTTATTTTTTGTGGTAATATATATATATATATAAAAACACGTACATTTTAACAGTGACAATCATAGCACTAATGTTTTTCTAAAAGCAGATTTAACTCAAAATTAGAGTTATATTCAATGTTTATTTGCACCATATAATCTCTTTCACAAAATCATATACATCTCATTTTCGGTCATTTCCATGCCTTCTCTCCTTTGTTTGACCAGATCCTTAGATTAGCACATAACATCATAATATTAAATGGTAAAAACAAAAATTAATTGCTACATTTTTCTGTTGTGCGAATACATTTACCAGAATCTGACTTTTTTTTATATATATTGTATCACTTTATCCGGACTGCCAGGTATTTTTAAAACAAGACGGTTCAACAAGAACCCTCTTTTTTTCTCCTCAAAATCTTCTGTATTCCAAGGTACTGTGTATTGATATAATCTGATAATATGTCGGATATAAACCCTTCATCTCGAGTATTGCGATTTTAGTATTTATATTGACCCCTGAACATGGTAACCACTAAAAGTAATAATAACGTAGTATCAAAATCTGTTGTGCCTTGATATTGAACAGTTGCCTCATTCTATTTGATTTTAACTATCAGCATTGAATTGAACATGATTCATATTTTAAATGAAGGCAGTTTTAATTTAAAAACCACCACTCTATTATGGTTCTATCTCTATCACTCACTCACTCTCTGTGCGTGTATCTATGGATACATACATCAATCTTACCTTCATCCATATTAAAAAGAAGAAGATTATCAACGTTCAATCAGCCAATTCAGGACTTGTACATTTTCATAAAAAATATACAACAACGATGATCAGACTATTGATTTAAGGATAGTGATATGTATTTATGCCAAGGAAATGTACAATCTTAAAGGTAATGTCAAACCAAAGCTGACCTGAGGATCCTATATGATGCTAAAGAAATTACTCTGGGACGAAAAACAGAAATCTCACATTAACCAAAAAAGGAAATCATAAAATAGGAGAAGACAGAAAGAGCAACCCTGAGAACGCTCACTATTGGAATATCGGTGTATTTTTAGAGATTTGGTTTGACTTTAACGAAATGATGATCGGCTTATGCAGATGTATATACGAACTTTTATTATTTTACAAAAGAAGCATCAATTCATCTTGTGTTTCTTTCATGGACATCACACCAGAGACTTTCTTGACAGAAAAAGGAAAGGTATTTCTTATACTTATACTTATTGGTAGAGAAACACTAAATAAAAAAAAAAGCTGTTTTTGGTTCCTGAGGTACAGCATATATTTTGACGAGACAAGAACACATAATGCAACATTATTTGGTTTCATGCAAACAAAAAGTGTTTGAGGAAAAGCATATGAACATCCCCAAAAGCGACAAATCAAATTTCAAAAAAAAAAGATAAATAAATTGTGACTGGGTGAGAAACGTGAAACCATTGTGAAAAAATAAAAAATAGCAAACTAAAAACAATAAGTCTTTTTTAAACAACATGTCCAGAGCAAATCCACTTTCAAGCCAAAGTCCAGAATATAAAGGCATCGATGGCCTCAACATTATTTATGAATGTGGTAAACTTAAACCATGAAACATGACTTGTTTTTATATGCTCAATATCAAAATACTAGGTCTGGATAGTGAAAGTAGACCTATTCTAGCCTTGTGTGCTGATCATCTTCCTAATCCTGACTTGTATGATTACGACTTGATTCTTTCGTAAGTGTATTTTCTCCCCCCACCAGCATAATATTTTTTTTTATCGCGAAATTGAAACCTGTACTTTAGGTTTATTATGGCCCGGTTGTAAGTTTTTTCTAAAAAAAAATTAAGGGGGGAAAAGCTTAAGTTTATTTTTTAGAGACGAATTTGTGGAGAATGACTACGTTTTAGTCTTTTTTTCAGCACCAGCAAAGTACAGACCTGGATGGTTTTGGCTGCTGAAAGCTTATCGCTCTTTGGATCGAAAGTAAGGTTTAATTTACATGAAAAACACACACATTTTTAAATGTCCGTCTCAGATACAAGAAAAACCTCAAGGCACTTTATGTTGTGCATTTGACACGATTGTATCGTCTCGTATTTGATTTATCAAATCGTATCATCAGGTTAGAAAGGAGGATCCCAAGCTAAATTCCAATTTGATTTTTCTAACTTGTTATTCCAAAAAAAAAAAAGTCCAAAGTTTGCCCAAAAACTTCACTATATCTCAAGTCTAAATGAACTCAAGGCAAGCATACCATTGGCACCTCAATTCATTCCCAAAAGAGTGGTTGAATATGACAGCAAGTTGCCTGATCAGTACGTCACTCAAACACGCTCTATAAAACCACCTGGTTTAGTCTTTGGTAAACGTCTTGAGGAACTTGAACAAGATGATAAGACTTGTATTCCAAAAATAGTCTTGCAACTAGTTGATCATATTCAAAATAATGGTAAAAACCAAATAGCCTCTTCTGATTTCATTTCATCATAATACTCTTTTGAATTATTTTAGGCATTGATAAAGAGGGCATCTTTAGAAAATCACCTAGCGGTGAAGAATTGCGTTTAGTGAAGGGTATCATTGACCAAGGTAAAAGACAAAAAGGTGATAGTAGTCTTGTTATTAACAATCGAATCTTAGGCAACGATGTTGATCTAAACCAGTATGATATTGATGTATCTGCTTCTCTTTTAAAAGTTTTCGTTAGAGAGCTGGCTGAACCATTGATTGACTTGAGAGTATGTGAAGAGATGGGTGCATTACCAGGTAGAGAAAAGACTTTCTTCAGAAATATATATATATATATATATATACGGATACTAAGTAATATATGCGCAGATGCCAGTATTTGTACACAAGATACTCTTCGTAAAGTCAGATCAAAGTTAACCTCTCATTATGCTGAAGATTCTAGTCACTTTAAAATGCTACGTTATCTTTGTGGATTCTTATATCAGGTATCAGAGCATAACAGTAATCGCATGAATGTACACAATCTGTCTGTTGTTTTTACGCCAAATATTGTTCGACCTGCAGTAGACCAGTCAAAGAAGGGATACATGAGTGTACCAGACTCACAACAGTCTGCCTTGGAAGATGCCGCAGTGTATTTACAACAGATGGGTAAAGGAATGGTGCTTGTTCAATTGCTGATTGCTAAACATCAAGATATTTTTGAATGATAACAACTAATTAATAAAACACAATGGACTTCTTTTTGATCTTGGTCCACAAGTAGCACATTGTAAACAAAAAGGAGGGGTCTAACTTTCTATGACCAAGGTGTAATTAATTGTAAAACCAAAACACAAAATACCTATACTAAGAACAGCGCAGTGTTCTTATATCTATCGATTTGAATGACTACCCCCTTTTTTATACAAGTGTAATTAAGGAATCAATTTTGCATCACAATGAATCAGGTGAGAAGCTTCTTTGTGAATCAAGTATAGAATTCCCAAGATTGTGCATCTTTTTAACTCCAAAAAAGTCGATCCCATTGTTGGATCGGGAATGCACGGGTCGTGGGGATCAATAAATACAGGCTTTTTGAAACTAACCCTGGGTAGATTCATTGATATTTAGCCACCATGGTTGTTAAATATATTTAATTCAGGCTCATTTGACAGTTACAACTTTCTGTCTCAAAGTGGATTTAAAAATAAAATAGAAAAAGCGATAAATTCAAAGTTAGAGGATCATATCTTGTTTTTAAATATGGGATCAGTTTCAGCTAAATCTACAGGTGATTGACTGGAAGAGGGTTGAATCTAGGTGGTAAAAAAACGTTAGATACCTGTTTTAGCATTGTTTGCAGTGTAAGCTGGTAGTGGGAAGGTCTGAAATTGGAATCAAACTGTACCAAGTATCATGAACATGACTCAAGGAGCAAGAGAGATAATAAAATAAATCAAAAAGTAAAACGGTAAAGCACTATTTATGCCCGTTTTCAACGTGTCTGTTATCACTGGCATCCCTATACACATAGATTTCTCTACAATTTATTGTTCTACTCACTTTTGCAAACTTTGTGGTTCCTCACTCAATGCAAACGAAACTACTCATCGTGAGTGGTAAGTGTATCTCTCTCATTCTCTCTCTTCTTTTTTTTTTTATTATTATAAATGTTTATTAAACCAGGTATATATATATGTGTGTGTATACTCTGGAATAAATGTTTTTCCTTTAAAAAATACCTTCATTTTGAAAAGAGGGATAAATCCAAAAAAAAATGGACATTAAAGCTCATAGCCGTGTGTGTAACCATCTGTGTTTATTGTTGTGTGATAAGATGACACATATACTACAAAAAGGGATATGGAGAAGGGGAAAACAATAGGATGATATAGATTTAATGGAATTTGTGATTTGTCGAATGGTCACCTTCTCCTTTATTTTGTCCCTGGTAAACCCCATCTGAGCATCATGATTCAAAATAAAGAAAGGAATAACTCCCTTAATTATATCGATTCTGCTACATGATAAACAAATCAATCATCTTGTCGAATGAAACAAGAATATGGCAGTTGGTCAACGAGTTTGGTGATGCTAAAAGAAAGAGATTATGTGCTTCTGGTGACTGCTAATCTACCTAACCAAAGGAAAGAGGAGTAAACTAACATTATAACCGTCATTTCTTTGTTTGCGTATATATTCCATTATAACTACAAGTTAAGATGATTCTATTATAAGCAGTGTTTTTATTAAAAAAAAAAAAGATCAAGCACTATTTCGTTTCTATTATTATTAAAAATGATGGTAGTAAATGACTTATTGTTTTATTTTAAGCTTTGGCGTGTACCTTTGCACAAGAGATCCCAAAAAAAAAGATCCCAGCCAATGGATTCTGGAAAAGCTGTGCCTCTCTCCCCATACAAAACTCCGATCATTTACCTATACTTTCTTTTTATTTTATTTTTTCGCTCCACTTTTTTTTCCTTTTTTATTTTCTTTTCTTCATCTTGTTTGTTCTGAAAAGGACTTTCTCATCATGTCATCTAGTCCTTCCAGTGCGAAACTTGAGCGCTCACTTTCCAGTCATTTACAAAGGTTAACAGTGCGCACAAACGATAATTCGTCTGATATTTCCGAGAAAGGTTTGGTTTCAATAGTTTATGTTGTTTTGTTTATTCCAATTTTTTCGTCGTTTAGTGTCAAACAAGTTGAATATTGGGTCGCCACGACAACAAAACGACGAGCCAACAAGTCCAATGTATAAGAGCAGCTCATTTTTATCTCGTACGCTATCATCCAAACGTGATCGATCAGATAATTCAGGACGTAACAGACCCTCGCCTCCCGCCATCAACCATTCATCGCCGCTGCTCAACCGAAGCGATAATTCAATTGGACGAGATCGATACAGCTCCAAAAGTGATGAAAGTGCATCCACACCTCAATTATCGCCTAGCAAAGAATTACCTAGTAGTCCGTTTGGAAAGGCCAGGGACAGAACAACATTAAAGGGCGTCATAGATAAATTTGTGGGTAGTCTCAATGGTAAATGATAATAATAATAATAATAATAATAATAATAATAATAATATCAAAACAACAAGAGTAAAAGATTACATTTATTAACCAACACTTATTATTTTTTAGAGTTACTTAATAAAGACAAACAAATAGAACAAGAGAAGGATATGGAAATATCTGGTCCTTACAACACAAAGCATGTAACTCACGTTGGCTTTGATGCAAGCACAGGTGAATTCACAGGCTTACCAAAAGAATGGCAAGTGCTGTTACAGCACAGTGGTATCTCCAAGAAAGAACAATATCAAAACCCTCAGGTTAGTTGATTTTTATCTGGTTGATATAATAATATTAAGTCCCCTTTTTATACATTATACATTATATATTTTAGGCTGTGTTGGATGCAATTGGCTTCTATCAAGAAAACCGTGATCAAGATGAGTCGGTGTATCATAAAATGGAAAAGGCTCACGCGTTAAATGAAAAAATGGATAATTATCAAGATGTAAAGGTAAAAAAGGATTTCTACACAGAACAAATATAAGCTTTTTATACTCAAGTCTCTCTTTCTTCATAAAAATAGAAAACAAAGTCTAGTGAAAAGTTAAATGATCAGTGTAAGTGTAAAAAGGGGTTGCACTTCTTTTTTTATAAATAAAAAACGATGATTTAATTAAGTTGTACAACTCTAGTGTATCACCAACAACAATTATTACAACAGCAATATGAAAGACAAATGGAAAAATTGCAACAGCAACAGGAACAGCTTCGTCAGCAACAACAACAGCAACAACAACAACTACAACAGCAGTACTTGCAACATGAACCACCTTCTCATGCTGCAAGAGATTATGATATTAGACATAAATTAAGTGCCAAGCAACGCGAAAGAAAGGATGATAAACCTCAGCCTGCACCTTCACTGACTGGCTCGCCCGGTACAGTCAAACAACGTGTCAAAGAAAAGAAGCATACCATGAAGGATGCTGAAGTCATTGCTAGATTGAAAACTATCTGTACAGAGGCAGATCCTAGTCATGTGTATAAAAACATGAGAAAGATTGGTCAAGGGTAAGTAAAGCCCTTTCATATCAATGGATGACAACATTCTCTTATTCTTCTCTTCTTTAGTGCATCAGGTGGTGTTTTTATTGCTTATTCAGAAACAAGTGAACTTCCTGTCGCCATTAAACAAATGAACTTGGAACAGCAACCAAAGAAAGAGCTTATTATTAATGAAATATTGGTTATGAAAGAATCCAAGCAACGAAATATTGTCAATTTCATTGATTCTTATTTATGGCGTGGTGATCTTTGGGTTGTGATGGAATATATGGAAGGCGGTTCGTTGACTGATGTTGTTACCAATAATATGATGATGGAAGGTCAGATTGCTGCTGTTTGTCAAGAGGTCTTGGAAGGTCTTCAGCATCTTCATTCAAAGGGTGTTATTCATCGTGATATTAAGAGTGATAATATCCTTTTGAGCTTAAACGGTGAAATTAAATTAAGTAAGTTTTGTGTGTTTATATAGAAAAAGAGTAACAGCAAAATAACTCGATATTTTTCACAACTTAGCTGATTTTGGTTTCTGTGCCCAGTTGAATGAGATGCAAGCAAAACGTACCACTATGGTTGGTACACCTTATTGGGTAAGTCGACATCATTTCATTGTATAAATATATTTAACCCTGAGTGTATTTTTAGATGGCACCTGAAGTAGTGACCAGAAAAGAGTATGGACCAAAGGTAGATATCTGGTCACTAGGCATCATGGCCATTGAGATGGTAGAAGGAGAGCCTCCTTATTTGAATGAGAACCCTCTTCGTGCTCTTTACTTGATTGCCAATAATGGCACTCCTAAATTACAAAACCCAGAAGCACTGAGCCCTATCTTCCGTGACTTTTTGGCCAAATGCTTGGAGGTCGATGTAGAACGCAGACCTTCTGCAGCCGATATTTTAAAGCATCCTTTCTTAAGATTAGCAGATCCTTTACCCTCTCTTGCTCCTCTTATTAGAGCTGCTCGTGATGCTATCAAGAGAGAAGAGTAAAAGAGAAAAATCCCTTTATTTTTTGTAGTCTTTATCCACCTCCCCTCACCCAAATTCCCTCTCACACCAACCCGTCACCCCACCAACCTTTCCACTAACTTTACTGCATTTTTACACGCTTATATATATTTGAAC
>VCJL01000548.1:6894-24100 GCA_024139405.1 Backusella mclennaniae | reverse complement strand
AAAAAAAAAAAAAAAAAAAAAAAAAAGGGAATGAATTCACTTTGTACCCCTTCTGGAGATGAAAGAGGGGAAGTTCTGGCACATTTTCATAACCATTCTGTTGAGTCAATTATTTCTTCCTTGGAAAATTCTATTCTTTTTGCAGAATAAAATGATAGATGATCATTTGTAATATTTTTACTTTTTTTTATGTCTTCTCTTAAAAGCACTGATCATGACCTCATTAACAGCTTATTATATGGATGATAAGTGTGGGAAACAGAATCATGACAAGACAAAACAAATCAAAAGTATCTTCCTAATGGCGCATATTTTTATATATTTAATGATCCGAGTTTCTATAGTCATACACTTGCATAATTATGTAATTTGTCGAAGAATTCACCCCCTCTTTTCTACCTCCCCCTTTTTTTTGTCAGTGAAAATTTATCTCTTTGTTAGAAGAGTAGTGATCCTTCAAAAGTAGGTAAGAAGAATACAGGAATACAAGAATACAAGAATATGAGAATTCGTTTGTATTGGAAATAAGAATAGGAATAAAAAATAGGAAAAATAATAAATTGAATTGAAAACAAATTAGCTTGTCATTTTGGAAAACAAAACAAATAAGTCTTATTAATAAACAATAAGTGTTTTATATGTATGATAATGAAAGGCGGGTTTATTTATTTAATCGGTAAAAAAAAACTTATAACTCTTTTATTACAGAAATAGAAAAAAAGACAATTCTTTTTATAATTCCATGATACTTTCAAAAAATGAAAAACTCATATCATCTCCATCACCTTTTGATATTTTTTTTGAGAATGATTAAAATAAAATATTTAGTTTATTTATAAAATGATATAAAAAAAGATTAGAGTAAATGCATGCAACACTCATAGAAATGATTTTTTGTTGAAAAATGAAACAAAGACGGGGGGGAAAGTGAAAATTTTCAAAAATAAGGGGAAGGGTGATGATGAATGAGGGAAAGTTGATCGAAGGAAAAAAAAAGGCTTTTTCTTCGAGTTAATCAATGAGTAACTATATATAGTTCTATTCCGTTTTTTTGTTTTTTGGTTACTTTTCATCACTTATTGGAATGGATGTCGCATAATCAGTATATGCGGGAGGCAAAATTCCTTTTGTTTCACTAATAAACGAACGTGGTCTGTCCTTCATTGGTAAGAAGGAGGGTGGTCTTGCCGCACTTGGTCTCGTTACCTGTTGAGGTGGTGGTATGGGTGGTGGTGTGGAAGCGCTACGGTAGCCATACACTTTTTTAAGAATAGAATCATGTTTTCCAGCATGTATGATGAGCTTCTCATGTGGGAGTGGTGGTAATGGTGATTTTTCATCTTTCTGCTTCACTACATGACCGTCTTTTACTATGGCGGGTTCCATGATATCTAATTTAGCATGCTCTGCCAAATAATATAAATGAAGTTGCTCTTGCATTTGTAAGCGTTGTTCTAAATCTTTTAGTTCTCGTCTTCGGTTGTTTGCTTTATTGATGAGCAGATAGAGTGAAAAAAGGACAAATGTGAAAATAATCACAATCACCAAAATGAATAAAGCTTCGTTGATGCTCGGCATCTTTTATTGTTTTCTGCCAATATTAGTGTTTATAGATGGATTAAGTAAAGGTAGTAAAAAAAAATTAAAAGAAGAAAAGAGAGAGAATGAGAGCGAGAAAGAGGGCAAGCAAATAAATACAAGAAAATACTCGAGAAATTTGATAGAATCTCGCCTGAGGTGCACCTTAATATTGTAGCTGCATAATTTATATAAAGTGTGCGTGGAAAGAAAGGAAAAAAAAAACATCACCAAAGGGGGTAGATCATAATTTTTTCATATTTTCATTGCCAAATACGGTATATACAATGATCTTTATTTCTACTTTACCTTTGACCTGACATATTATCAGGTTCAGCTTTGTTTATGCTTTAATTCGCAAACAATCTACTTTAAAATTATTGACTAGTATAGAGTGCATTGATCTAAAAAGTAGCGACCTTAAGTTCTTAATAATATTTATATGGTCTGTGCTCTTACACAATAATATTTATTTCCTTTTGAAGGAGAACAATTACATTTTTGGTTTTCAGCTTATTATAATGCATTCTACTTTACACACCTTGTAATTGCAATATATATATATATATATATTTACATATATATATAGACGATATAGATTTTATTCAAGCACTTTAAAGAACTTGAGAAAGCTAAAGTGTCGATAAACATGGCTTGAAGATTTCTCGAAAAAATGTATTTTATATGATATCTCTGATCAATGTACTGTTTCCTGTTGCTTTTATTTGTTTGTTTGTTTGTTGTTAGTTAGCTTAATCCCAAGATGGAGAAACTAAAGTTTGCTCGAATAAACAAGTTTCTTTTCCTGATACATTCTCGTTTTCGAGGTATTGAGCAACTATGGCTATTGGTATAAAGACAATTAGGTGTTTTATTCTTACTGTTTCCAACAGAATAAACACTCAATTTAAAGATATAAACTTCTTTTTTCTGTAATCATTTCAACATATCTACTAACTATATATTAAAAGTTTAATTTTAAAAAAAAAAAAAATTAAGAAGAGGTTCTCAATAGACTTTAAACGCAACCTCCAATTTTCATTTTGGACATGGCATTGTAATATTATAGTAGTACCTGACTGGAAAATTTATCTGAACTTGAAACATCTTTCTTTTTAAAAAAAAGCATAACCTGCAACCCAAAACCATTATTGTTTAATCACATGAAGCATTTCTTTATTGCATGCCCTCATTGAATACTCAACTGATTTATTTACTGATCATATTGGAATATTTAAAAACAATGAAATGGCTATTTGTGAGTCTATTAAAAATAGCTCTCTTTTCTACTTTGCTTTTTGTTCATGATGGTGTCAAGGTCAATATAGTGTAAGCCTAACCTTAGATATAGTTGTTATACTCGATGTATTTTTGATATTTTATGACCAACTTTTTCGTATTGTTTATTTTCATTTTCAATAGACATTTATAACAGGACCTCCAGTTCTAAATACTCTGCTGTAAAGCAAAAGACAATAACAGCCAAATTCTCAACTACTGATTGGTCAATGCAATCCGGTGTATCCTAAATTAGAGAGAAAATAGAAGAAAACAAAAAGAAAATATATAGTTTTTAAGAAATGAAAAGCTAATTAATAGTTACAACATACTTCAAAAAAAAAAGAGACTTACTGCTTCGTCATGCCAAATAGATGGGAAAGGATAGGGAATCATATGCAGCACCTTTACTCCACGCTCCAAAAAGGGCATATGATCATCCTCCATATAATCACCCATAAACGTAGCAAGTGAGTTGGGATCAAATATCCGTCCGAGAGGCACGCCAGTGTTGCGCGCCTTTTTATTGAGCATATAAAGTTTATCAAGTTTTTTCTCGAGATTCAGCATTTTATGAAACATATCGTTAGTGGATGGAAAATAGCTCGGAATTCTTGTCTGTGTGGTTCCAAGCAAGTCGAGGAGGACAAGGAGGTCTATTTGGTCGAGCTTATTTTTATGAAAGGCTTTTGGACTAATGGGGTGAGGACTTGATTCCCATGCTTTGGCCAAATGTCTAATTTAAGCCATTTATTTAATTAAAAAGAATGCATGAAATACACTATTTTTTTTTTTTACCTTGCCCCATAAATTGAGTCGTAAGGACCCCATTTGACAAATGCCTCTTCACCATCAAAAAATACCATTTGAACCGATGCCAAAGGCAAAGTTGTTTTGATTTGTCCTGCCCTCATAAGACCCGTCAGCACCTCTGCAAGGTGCATCAGAACCCCGCATGAAACAGCACTATCTGATGCCCCAATAAAATCGAATTCGGTCGCAAGCATAGAATCAAAATGGGCGGCCAATACCAAATGGTGTGTATTCTTTGGATCCATTGTGGCGATGATGTTGGTGAATCTTTTGGGTCCTAATGGTGTATCTTTATCGATAAAGCTATCCAGTTCTACATTCCATCCTAATCCCAGAAAATGACGAACAATAAAATCTCGCACATTATTGTTCCCTTTGGTACCCGAAACGCGCTTGACCATGAGTGGTTTTATAAGGGTGCTATTAACGGAGAGACGGTCGGGTTGGATGGCCCTTGCTAGTACATCTAGGGATGCTGATGGTAATTCTTGGTATGAAAAGACAAAACCAATAAAATAAAACACCAAGAGTATGATGGTTCGGTTAGACATGAATTGAGGGAAAAAAGTTGGTATAAAAGTGTTTTCAATTAATAAAAGTCTTTTTTTTTCTATTCCAAAGGTATAAGACCTATTCTACGGAATTCAAAAGTCACCTTTATATTATATATATAAATAGTGTAAATTGAGATATGAGTACTAATATATAAAAATATGTTCAATTTTATTATGAATAATGAAAAAAAAGGAGGTTGGGTTAAAAGAAAAAGGAGGCTGGGTAATAAAAAAAGACTAAGGAGAAGGGGCAAGTAAGGACGAGAGCCGGTTATGTTGAAGGTGAAATGTGTAAAAATGTATATTCTGATCGTAGGTTTTGAACACTATATTGCCATTATAGAATGAGGGTATTATAAAACGTTAATTAATTTTATCGTTGTTGTTTTTTCTTTAATGGTAAAGCTGATTATGATTAGAGAGGTTTCCTATTGAGTGAAATCGTCGCTGACAGATAGAACATCTTAACGAGTTAGCGGAAATAGAATGTTGGCGCATTTGATGATCCAAGTGAAGTAATTTTTTATCTGAAAAATAGGTTGATGCAGGGGATCCGAATTCTTCGTCTTCTTCTGAAATTGGTGTCGTTGCTTGGGAAACAGCCAACATGATTTGTCTTTCTTCATTTTCCTCGAGTGGCCATTCAGAAAGTGAAGTGCAGATAGAATGCATTTTTATTGATATTATTAATTTTTTTTAAACAAAGAGTATATAAATATTTAAAGAAAGGGATTATAAAGGATAGACCAAAGTAATGAAGAATATATAAAATAATGAGAAACAAAAAGAAATGAGAAAAAAAAAGCGAGATATATATATATATGTATCGAAATGGAAAATTAGAAGGCTTGAAAGGAAAATTATTGTATTATTTGGGATTTATGCTTTATTTTTTTGTGGGGAAGTTTTTTTTTTCTTCTTATTTCTATTCCTTTCTTCCACGTTTATGCTGAGCCTAGTCTTCCGGTAAAAAAATCTTTTCTATGAATTGCATGTAATTCCTATCCAATAAGAAGCAAAATGACATATGAGTTCCATAAACGAGGTAAAACATAAAAGAAACCTTATATTAAACGGTTATCTTATCTCTTTTTTTTTTCACTTACCAATTGGTTGTTCTATGTCGATTGATAATTGTTTTTACATCAGTAGATCTCTGTGCATAAACACATTTATAAAACGAATAAAGGTTTGTATGGACAGAAGCACGAAATGCGTCAATGGCCGTCGATCGTACCAAGGGTCCAAGTGTTGCCTGTGACACAATCATACGATCCAGAAGAGGCCCGAAATAGGGAATCTGTAATTAAAAAAAAATATAGGATGAATATGATTATTTCAAATCTGGCTTTGCTGAAACAGCATCCCCGCCAAAACAATAAACCATGGAAATTCTGCTGTAGGAGAATGTTTTTGTTTTCTTCTCACCTTTGCATCTCGGTATATTTGAATTGAATATTGGTCATTAGGCAGAGGTGTCACTACGATCTGTGCATTACCAAAATCTCCCCCTATCGTATCTATTTTGTAATCGCGATCATGTTCATTCCATACAATGTGCACGTGATCGTTACCAATATGCCGTTTCTTTTTGGCATAAAGGAAGACAACAGCGATTTAATTAGTACACACATACGATTTTTTTTTGATATATTAAAGTTTTCTAACTCTCTTTGTTTAATTGTTATACTCTTATTGCTTTTACCTTTTTAAGCTGCTTCGGATCTGAGATATCCGTTGGCATTTTGGTAACATCATGAAATATCATTTCAGTAGCTGAGGAACAATAATACGTTGCCCGTGTGCCATTCGTCAAGTTTTTTTCTAAACCTCCCAAGTAACCGGTGTGAGTGGCAATATCTATTTCCCATCCTAGACTATTTACAAAGGCATTATATTTCTCAGAACCTTTACTGTTTTGAAGGATACTTTGTTCATCTTCCTGTCCCAGTCCAACATAAATCAGTCCTATTTTCATTATTTCACGTCTAATATGTAAAAAGGAAAATTTTAAAGTTAATTATCAGTAGATCATGCCAAAAAGAGAATGTTCTACCCATGTTTGCGGTCCAAACCACGCAAGTCACGATATAATGCGGGAGTTTTGTTTAGCATTTGAAAGGTTCCGTCCTTCAGTTGATCGTAATGAATGAAACCCATATGGCTCATGAGCAGACGGCTTTGCTGGAAGGGGACAGTAGGGCTCTCTGCCTCTTGGGGGAATGCGGGTAGAAAATCCTTTTTTAGACTGAATCGTTCTAATAATTCGTCTTTAATCATCGACTCCCCACGTTTTACTTGGCCTTCACTTTCTTTTTTACGCAAAATATTCATCTTTGAATACCATAATCGTCTACATTAATAGAGAGAGAGAGAGAGAGAGAGAGAGAGAGATAAAGATGAGTACATATATTCATATTTTGACTTTTGTGCACCTTTTCTTAGTAATATCCCTCTTTTCGTCAACTTACATATCGGATTCATGTTCCTTGTTATTTTGTGCCTCATTTTTCAAATAAGTATTTAATTTCTCACCCAGGTTAGTCAGTAGCTTGTTGTGAGAGGTGGAAATTCCATTATCCGGATGCATTGCCATGTTTGGTTCCAGAGAACAATCCGGGTATCTATCTCCAATTCTAAACATTTCAAATCAATTTACTTTTCTTATTTTTTTTCTTTCAGTTACAAAATAAAATGAATAATACTTACTTTTCTAGTAGGTTAGACATTGGATCATCGGTTGATATCGTTACATTTGAGACAATATCTTCGATACTATATTTATAGAAATGGTCAACATCACGATAATATAACAACAGCAACAAAGAATTTACATTTCGCTAGAAGATTGAACACAAATATCTTGATTCAATGCATATTTCTGGTACTGCTGTTGCTTTTCACCATCCAAGGAGGATGAAGAAGGGGAATATATTGTTTCTTCTTCTTCATCGTCCTCCTCACTTTTCCATTCAGATTCATCAATATATTTTGGTTCCATTTGCGTGTCCCAGACATAACGTCCTGTCAAGTCTCGAATGATCATTCGGGATTGTGCTCCTTAAAATGGAATAAAGTTTATTTTTATGTTTTAGAAAACATTTTTGTCTTTTGATAAAAAATACCTTTCGGAAACTCGACAAATGCAATGATAGTTGTATCATTAAATGAAAAATATTGATATTGACTGTAATCGATCTCTTCCTGCGAAACTCCAGGTCCGATAATGGTACTAACATTATGAAAAATTAGGAATAGAAGAAAAGCGTTAAAAATCTAACGTACCTGTGAATCATGGCTGGTCCATATGGTGGAGCAAAATTATTAAAATGGTGAAGCAAATGTAGTAACACGGCCTCTGCGGATTCCTAAATTCATTAAAAAAAAATTAGGAGAATGCTTCCATTACTGCTCATTTAATTATTCTCACTTTGACATAATCTTGGTCGTTTTCAATCATATCAGATCCAATCATATTATTAATCAAATCATGGTATATTAAGGGCCGTTTTTCCGACGGCATTCTGAACTTGAACGTATTTGTCTTTTTAGTTTTACGGCGGCTACTTGGGCGACGTAGTAGCTTTTCAGTCACATCCTATTTTTAATGTTAACCAAATTATTACTAATCATCTATAAAATATAGAGATTTATTACCACATTTGTTTGTAAAGCTTCTTCAATTACTTCGAACACAACATCAAAAAGATCTGTTTCTGTAAGCATGGCTGGGTCAATCACCATGATCCATTCTAATAGGCAGCTGAAAAGTTTAGAAATAATAAAGCCCCGTCCTCTTCTTGTGTTTTTCTCATAATATTTCAAGTGAACATGGATGGAATCCGTAATACGCATTAATATCTCTTGTATAATGATCTAAATTACGGAGAAGGCTGTCATTTTTTTTTCTAGCCAAAATCAAAAGCACATAAAATACTTACACCATCGGGATCATATTTCTTATTATAAATTTGAGAGAATGTATTAAGAGAATCAGCAACTGTATTAACAATAGGAATACTGCACCAGTAAAAGTGGTTGACCAAGAGAAGTATACAGTCATGTGTTAGTTCTTTCTGGGGACTATATATATATATATATATTAAACAGAAAAGGGGAGTTAATGATGGAGGGATGGAAATAAAGAATCCAGTGCTATATATCATACCTTTCAGAGCATAGCACTTCATCCAAAACCAATGTACACAACGAACTCAATAACATGCAATGGATTTCAATATCTCCCTCGTTTTGAGGTAAAAATGCACCCACTGTAGCCAATTGAATAAATATATTTTTCAACCAAACTTTCACATCTTTGAGTGCAAAGTTATGTCCAACTCCAACAATATTATAACTATTTCGAATGCACTGGATAGTCTCTGTATTTTCAAGTTGAATGATGACATCTTTATAATGATTCGAGGTCGATATAAGCGATCCTAAAATAGTAACACAGCTCTTTCGTACATTAAATGGAATATGATATGAACTCTGACTACTTAATAACTATGCATTCCCAAAAAAAAAAGTTAGCGGGATAAAAAAAAAACTCAGTAGTTAAAAAAAATAGTACCTGTTTCTCAATAGCATTGATGAAAGGAGGAATTAATATGTGAATTCCTGGTAAAGGAAAACTGAATAAGCGTTCAGAGTTTAACAAGATGGAACGGACGATGCTGGTATCGTTGAGTGCTAGGCTGCTTAATATTACTTTATAAAAGGCAGCATAATAACCCTCCGATATTGTCTCTTCTGGCTGTCGAGATACAAGTCGACAAAGACACCCGCATGCTGCTGATTTTCCATTATTATACTCACTACATATTTGTTTTCAGAAACAGATAAGGGAGTTATTGTTATTAAAGTATTGGTTGCTTACCTTGGTAGATCTGCCGCTTGGAACAACCAAGGAGCAAATTCGTACATGGACGGAATGGGAACATTGCTGTATGGTTGTTGGGATCTTATATAGTGAAATATATCCCAAATGTCAACTAAGCATTGCATAGCAGTAGCATAATTTTGTGGCCCCTACATAAAGGAGAGAATAAGAATCCGAGAGAAAGAATAACTTTAATATACTCTCCATGTCTTACCTCTATTTTGTTAATATTTCCAATAGCCAAAAACATATTCTTCCATATGGATAATACGTATGGACCATCAAATGTGGTTGTTCCAAAATTCAGAAAATCGGTACTTTTAAAAGATCCCAAGTTTGAGGGTAATTTTTCTGTTGCTGAATTGGGATGGCTTGGCATGGAAATGGATTCAATCACAGGCCAAACCGGTGAAGATGAAGTACGATTGGACTAGCAGATTATCAAAAAGAAAATTAGTTTCATCTATAGTTTGATCTGATTTTTTTTTTTACTATTATTACCTTAAGCGAAGCCTCTTCAAACTTCTCATTTGAGCTTGACTCACTCCTTCTATCCCACTCTGCCAATATCCTTTTTTCCTCTTCTTTCATAATATTACTCTTGAAACTGTTTGATGGTGTATCCGATCCATGATGTACAAAGTTCATTATCTTTGAGCCTGAATCTTGCCACAATGTGTCTAATTGTTGAATACTAATTGTGCGACGACCCATACCACTACCAGCACCACTGGAGTTTGGACCAGATGCATGTCCTCCATTTAAACTACCGCCATTTCCGGAAATCATAGCACCATTAAAACTACTCCGCTTTCCGCTCGAACTAGGGAAAGTATTATGGTTGTTACTTGTACCTGAATACGACGAGCTGTGACCATGGCCACTGACTTTTTTCACTGTAGGTTCTTCTTCATGTTCATCATCGGGGACAGCGGAGAGAATAGTTGACTTACGATTGAATGAACTTGCAAATTCTGATAAAGTTGTGTTGTTAATATTGCGTAAAATAGATGACATACTACCCTCTGGTGTAGGTAAATGATGCGTATTGGTATTGTTTTCATTATTAAATGGGTAATGCTCTGATGTAGGAGATGAAGCTTTGTACATGATATGTTTTGTATCACTATTATTAATATTAAGCTGACCATCGCTTGCACTATTTCCACCACCAGTCGATAAAGGTCTTCCGACATTGCTGCGTTTAGAGTTTGGTGATGAGCCTTGCATACTAAGATGCCGTGATCGTGTTCTCACTCTTCCGAAAACGGCACCGATGATGTTACCATTAGATGATCGGCGCGAATGACCTCCAAATTCTATTGGCGACTCTTCTACTACTTGTGACTTATCTAGGTAAGAGTCATATTCTACTTGGTAAAGTCGGGAAGAAAGGAGCCTGGTTACTTTGTGCATAATTTTCTGTTATACATAGATATTGAAATAATAAGGTAAATATTCATAAATATGTATATAAAAGTAATAGTAATTTACCACCCACTGACTCAATGTTTGAGACCACGACATTGAGTTGGTTATGTGTTCTTTCAGCTTTTGCCATAATTCCAAGTGTGAAATTTTTGCTCTGATAAATGCATGGAATAAAGTTTCCCATACATAATCTGCTAGATCGTCTGCCAAATTCTGTACTGGTATTTTTGTCTCATTCTGACACATTAACCATTGTTGAATATCTAGTAGACATTGGAGTAGCAATTCCCTAATTATTTGTTTAGTACCATTTTGCTTCTCAAGTATATACGTAGGGATATCGATGACTTACCAACTTTCCCACTCAATGTCGATACCACCTCTTGATACAATGATGGTACGATATAAATTGATGGCGTCTTTATATAAACTAACTAAACCTTCCCAATCGATCGTCACTGCTGATTTTTGAACTTTTGCCGCTAATATTACATCGTGATGAACCTTATTTTTGCTTTTATTTTCAAATATTAATTTAATCATTAGCAAATAACGTCGTAAGAATATGTTGGCGTCTGTATAGCATCCATTTATTGATGATTGTGACGATATAGATGAAGATTTATTATCACAATGTTGTTGTTTTTGTTGCTGCATCTCTACCGGTTTATCATTAATAGAAATAACCACGTTGGCTGACGATGCCGATGAAGATCTCCTTAAAAAGGAAGGACGTTCATCTTCACTACCAAGTATCCAAACACCTAAAATATGCATAGCACCTCTTGTGATGTCTCGATAGCTCGAATTTGTACAAGGCAAAACAAGCGATTGACGCAACATCTCGTGTAAAATTTCTCTATTTTCATGCGATGAGAGTACGATTGATTTTAGGATGGGTGTAGCGGGTGATGACGCTGATGCTGACCATGTGTTTTGTTGTGTTGCCCGAGAATGGCAGTTGTTGTCAATACAGTAGCCAATAAGAAAGCGTAGGAGTGACCGAAGAATGGATGGAGGACACGAAGAAAATCCAACCACTTCTTTTTTATATGCCACATACAGATATACATGTTATAATTAAATTCTCTTAAAATCGATCGGATTAAGACAAAAAAGGGAATACCAAAGAGAAAAAAAGTTTATTGTTACCTTGATTTTTCAAATTGTCTTGTATATCAAGTGGCTTTGATATTAAAGGAACAAACTTTGTCATATAGTAAGTTCGAAATATTTTAAATAAGAATTTAGCACTTGCAGTTGCAGCATCGATACCAACACCCGTTGCAACTCCATCATCAGCTTCAAAGTGGCCACCTGATGGATAGTCATACTCGTCTGGTGGAGGTGGTGAGCCTGAGGCTACATAGGCTAAACGTATAAGATTAGAAATAAATACATTAATCAAATCAATCGAGTCGTTAAATTTGGGTTGCGTAGGGTTCGGAAAAAGAGGAGGCTGGCCATCTCCTTTTATTGAAATCTGTCCAAGTTGATTTGACTTTATTCCGGGCGAGGTTTTTTTGCTACTGCTGTTGCTGCTGCTGTTAGTATGATTTTCTCTTAGTTTTTTAACGAAATGAAGCCCACTTGCATGCAGCTTTGTCTGATTTTCCTTTTCCTCCTGGTTGTGTTCGTTGACGATTGCAGCACCTCCCCCTCCTCCCACTCCATCTCCCAGCGGAACATCGTCAATTTTATCCAATGAAAATACATTGAGCGGGATCGCGTTGGCAAATAAATCCATGCATTCTTTGTACTCCACGGTTTGATCGTTTAACCACAAAAGCAATAGTTGAAAACCAAGTGATCGTAACCTTGGATGATTTTCATGATCTAATATGTGTGCTAATATTCTTGCAATATTTTGCCGTTGCCATCCGTTCCGCATCAATTCAGGTACATAAAGAAATATCTTTCTTAGTAATACAAGTGTTTTTTGAAGGTTGATAAGTTCCTTAGAGTTCCATGACTGAGGTCTTTCTGGTTTATCTATTTGCAAAAAAAAAGGATGAAAGGGAGAGAAAAAGGAAAAGGTTTTTTTTCAGAAAATAGAAAGGGAGAGCAGGAGAGTAGGAGAAAGTGGATTTTGTTGGTAACATAATTATAGCAATACGATAATTGACTAGCCTTACGTTTGATTTTTATAATTTGCTGCATACAGGTTTCATAGACAACATTAAATACTTGTTCTGCGTGCTCTTGAAAGAAACGACTCTGATCAAAGCTATTTGTGGCGTCTATTCATAAAATCTATTAGTGTCTCATATGTAAACACGTAAAAAGTATTATGCTTATTCAACATGCCAATATAACTCCATAAACTCTGGGCTCTTGACTTGATTTTCTGTCTTTCGTCTAGAAATGTTTTTGCCTTTTTCTTTAATTTCTCGTTTTTATCGTCTTTTCTGGAAAGAATAAAAGTAGAAGTTGAAGGTAAAACAGCCAGATCTGCTCCAAGTAGTTCATTTGCTCGTTCCTGTTCCGAGGTGCAAGATGTCGAATGAAGAGCAAACTCAGACTGAACTCCACCTCCTGCTTTTTTATAAGAGTTGCTTATAGTTGACCTTCGCATAAAATATTAAATATAAATTTTGTTATTAGGTAATAATAATAGTAATTATAGAATAAAAGAAATAAAGAAATAAAGAAATAAACAAGGAAAAGAGGTTTATTATATTTAATACGAAGAGAAAATAAAAACAAAACAAACAAACAATAAACAAATGAGAATAAAATGATGTGTCGTTCATAAAGAGTAAAAAAAATCGCCTGTGACGTCGCTACAAATAAAGATTCTATTCTTTCTCCTTTGAGGTAGAGTGGATTAAGCTGCATTTTGTAAAAAAAAAACAAGGAGAAAGCTTTTTTCATTTTTGTCATTTTAGAATCAAGCAGTTGGCAATAATGAAGTTGACACGGTGCACTGTTTTTTCAAAAAATTGATAAAAAGGGGAAATATTTTGAGATAGTGTAATAGAACTTAAAGTAGAAAGTTAATCAAAAAAAGCGTAAAGAATGTAAATAAATATATCTATAAGCTTACCCTTAGTAGTTGAGGGTTGTCAATATGTAATTATTGGCATATAGCTTGTAGTCGTGTTAGTTGTGGACAAAGGCCGGAAGGCGTTCGTTCTTGTGTGAAGCCATGTGAAGGAGCACCTTTTGAATGTTCATAGAGGCCATGTGATTGCGGTTGTATCACTTGTTAAAAGTGGAGCATGCTTTGGCAGGGTAGATCTTATTATCATTTGAGTCATTTCATTATTGGTAATTTGAGTAGCACAACTTGGGCATATTTGTGACGTTAAATACTCATCTACATTGATATAATAATATACGTTGAAGCCTTCCTTTCTTTCACAAAATGCTCAAGAGCTCTTCGTATTACCTTTGTTGACGCAGGAATACTGCCCCTCAAATTTCCAAACTGAGCAGCACCAAAGACAATTACAATGGGTTTCCTCACTTCAATCTCTCTGGTGATAGACATGTATTTGACTGGATAGGAGTCTTTTTTGCTTGTTGTTATGGCCACCGGAGACAATAAGATGGTAGTACTCAGTTGTGGTAAGATTTCTTAAATATTTGAAAAAATATCTCAACTTGAGTTTTTTTTCTCATTTTCTCAATGTTTTCCCCTTGATTTTAGCTTTATTTGTAAAGTTGTTCCCAAAGACCATTGTAATTTATTATATTATGGTTTATTATTTTAAGTAACAGTGTTTCATGTTACAAATTTATATGAGATTTTAGGAAGCTGCGAAAAATCATATATGTGTTTACATGTCATGATTGATTGCAACTGACTATAGCATTGATGAGGATAACAGTTTGATCCTTAATTTTGTAATACCATAGTCCTTCCAGATATATAATAAGCCACAATAGTATCAGAAATATTAAAACTTGAGTAAACCAATTGTAAATTTGTTCTCACATAAATATAATCGCATAAGCAATCCTGGATTTTTACACCAGGGTCATATAAATTACAGTGTATAAGCACGTTTAGAGCGTGAGCATATTTCTTTCTTTCTCTTTTGTTATATCTCTTATTTTACGATAGAACATATACTCGAGTGGTTTAAATAACTTAATGCTAACTTGATCCTTTCTTCTACTTTTGATGTCTTCATTATTTAGATCACTCAAAAAATTCCGAGTTTGAGATTAAAAAGTAAAGAAGCTACCACTAGGGAAAAAATAAATAAAAACAAATAAACATACACAGTTAACCTAAAAGCTCATACTTTACAGCCTTCAGTTGAAAATGAAATGTCAAGTGCATATTGTGAGGAGGTGACACAGGTTTACAACTTTTGTTCTATATTTAGACCTTAATCATCCCCTTTGAGTAAACGAGTGTAACTATTTTTTTTCCGAAAAAAGAGAAGAAACTTCGTAAGCCAACACCCTAAGCAATAGATTATCTTCTTGATAGTTTATAATGTATGATTTAACGTGCTGTATGCTTTTAATGCCAGATCAAATACAAACATAAACTTTTATTTAAACTGATTGCTAAGGGAGCCCTTTTGTTTACTTGCATTACTTTCTTTGTTTCTCTGGTGTCATTGAAAAAAGATGAAAGTACGCCAATTAGCATAATTGAAGAATCAAAATAAAAGATACTCATATTACATATATATCCCATTGTTATTATTGTTTCTTTAATTGCTATTAGTTTTAGAAATCCTTAAAACCGTACAAACCCCTTCCAATATATTCATTGTCATCATTTTGTATATATACTATGTCTCTCTCATCGTTTTCTAGATGTAACTCAATTTTATATCCTTTAATTCAGTTCATTAAAATAAAATCTGCCTTACGAAATGGATAAACTATCCATAGAACTTATCACCCTTATATTTACCCAACTATATTACGAGGATAAAGTTAAATGTATGTTAGTGTGCCGTCATCTTGCTGGAATTTTACGATTAGGACTTGACTTGGAAACCATTGATTTGTCAAGTTGCAAAACTGATGATCGACTTTTTAAAAGATTGATCGAAAGGACCGAAAAGAACCCTGGTTCTGGAAAACTCTGCAAGCGAATGGTTATGAACCCAGGTATCAAGATACATCCCTGACTATGTGACTCTTGGGCGACTGTTTCCAAACCTTACATGCATCATAATTGGAAGGCAGACCCAAAATAGACATACAGAACCCTATTCTGAAAATCAGTGTAAACAGCTCAAACCCTGGAGGTGCAATCTTAGGACCATAATAAAAAATGACTGTACAAATGGTTTCCTTTCCTTTTTGGATTCTGGGGTTTTTCATAAACTCACAACACTTAGTATGACTTACTTTCCAGATTCTGATGATCCACTATTCACAAGAACCTGTAAATCGTTAAAGAACGCACCCAACTTGACAAAACTTGAAGTCGGACTAGCAGATATCGAGATCACAGATTTGGAAGAGCTCCACAAGAACCTCCCTAAACTTTATTCGTTTACCATCTTTTCTAGTACATTGTCAGATAGCAGAGAAAATGAGGCAGAAATCATTCGACCAACGGACAACTTGAAGATTTTCAAGGTGAATAGACTTCAGTACACTGATAATTTTCGAATCGATAACATCAATTACTTTGCAGAAAAATACGATAGTTTACAGCACATGAAATTTTTCATTCAAGGACGTATTGGAACGGACAGTTGTCAAAAAAAGATTGAAGAAGCGTTTGTTAATTTTATTTCTACTAACAATCAAACATTAAAGAATTTGGAGCTGGATTTATCATTTTCAACAACTAGAATACTTGAAAACACTGACATGACCAAACTAGAACGTATCCAGACTGATGTGATCTTATCAAGAAGAATACTTGCAAAGAACTTGTCACTTGTGAACCATGCTAATCTCAAAACTCTAAAATTGAAGAATGTTCCGCCAATAGCATTCAAATGTTTCAAGGAATTGGCTGCTTTGGTCTTCCTCGAGCTTGCATTCAAAGAAAAACGAGGAAAAAAGGCTCCATTTACGATTAGCCAAGTAGTAACCGTACTACCAAAACTCGAAACACTATCACTATTATTTGCAGAAATAAACATCGAATCAGACAAAAATCTACTTCCTTCCAGTTTGAAGCATCTCTATTTGGCAAATTCAGAGACCCGTGATAATTTTTCAGATTATTTGACTAGACAAGTTAAATGTTTGCATACCTTGGTTCTGGATGACTGTAAATTGGAGACTAATTTCGAATTGCCTGAGCATCGACTATCTTTGGTCAACCTCCATGTGAGCTCAACCTGGCCTTATCACTCTGCTAATCATGTCAGTCCTCATAGAGATAGTTTAGGTGGAGCCACAAATCTAAAACTAACAATTGGAAATACAACAAAATATTACAATCATCGACATGGGTTACATTATGAATACCAACCTGTTTTTAAAAGTGAATACTTTAGTAAACACGATTCAACTTTACGAAAATCGGCCAAACCCAGTCCTTTTGATTCAAGCAAAGCCTATTTTAATTTTATGTGTGCTGATATCCAAGTTTTCTATTTTAACGGTCATGTCGTGGTCTAATTCAAATAGCTCTTAGCAAATTCTTATAATACAATAGAAACACTTAAATAAAAAGATAAACTGTTATTAAGATACGTATACACTATTTATAAGGAAAGAAAGCCTTGAGTCT